>APFE030559984.1:27623-53414 GCA_000404065.3 Pinus taeda
AAAATAGATCAGTGGTTAGTTAACAAAACCACATCATTTATCTATTTAAATTATTAATTCTAAATGAATATATATATGTAAATATATAATCATATTTATCAATACCTTAATATTCTAGTAGTATATTATTTAATACAATTTTTATTATTAGATAAATACAAATTTTATATAAATTCATATTATTCGATTCTAGGGTATTTTATCTTTTATTATTATTATTTTTTTTCGACAATACAATTTTTTTTATTAATTAGTTAATTTAAATATATTTATAGCACAAGCAAAAGTAGCCGTTAGACTTTTTAGTCGTTTGAGTCTCTGCTTGGACTATTTAACTCGCTGCTCTGGATCTAGATCTTCAACTTGTCCTGACGATGAACCACACTAGTTGGTTCGAAACACGTCGACAAATGATTAACTATGTGATTTTTGCCGAAAATTCTCTAAACAAATATTTTACATTTGTTCATGAAATATAAGCATCAGAGACTCTATAATCGATTTTATGAGCTCAACCCCTTGATTGTTTGAGTAGTTCCAATATTTTTATTTGCTTATCTAGATTATGCATATATATTTAGTCTGTCTAGTGTTCCAGCCATCATCCAACTTGGGTTTCCTAATTTTCGAGACCCTAGCTTGGTCTCTATACCTTCTTACTAAGTCACAGTTTTTAGAGTATGTTAAAAATGGTGCAACTTGTAGGTTTCTATGGTTCTTTGGTCAAAGTGCATGTTTCTACTTTCCCGCGGTCATGGAAGGCTTTCTTATAGATAATAGTTGGGGTTTGAAACAATGTTTTCCCAGTCAGAACCCTTCTTTAGAAATATTGTTGCTACAACAAATTTTTAGGCAATCTCTTCAATTATTTCGTTTTTAGCTTTACACTCTAATTTAAATGTATATTCCTTTATTAATGCATATTCATATTTGTATGGCCTCAGTCAAAAGTTTGCATTAATCTTTCTTAATGAAATTTCCTCTTGCGGGCTATATATATATATAACCCATATTCAACTGTTGTTCAATAACCTTTAATCTAGTAATACTTAGTATTCACCTACAAAGTGTCTTGATAAAAATAAAAGAGAGATTATAAACTTCTATAACATGAACAAATTTCTCATTTTCTTCTATATACACAAATATTCTCATTAAATCTTCATAATGATATTTCTCACCAAATATTTCATACAAACCTCACATTACATTAAGCTTTATATCATTGATTAAAGTACCATTTTGTAGCTAACTAGCTCAATAAATTGTACTTATTTGTAAGGTCTCAACCAAGCTGAAGAAAAATCCTTGGTTAGGAACAATAAGTTCTTGGAGATTGATAAAGCTTGCTGAGAATGGAGCTGCGCTACTCGGCCCGCACCCGCCTTCTGTGACCTAGTCCCGCAGTGTCCCTACCTGGCAGCCCTGTTGTTGGGCCCTCCCTTGCTCCCGCTGACTGCCTCGTTCTTATCTCTCTGATCCTGCCCTCGTGGTCTGCCTCCTTCTCGGCCCCAACGGTGGGGCCATTTCCTCAACACTCTTCCCATCTTTAGGCCCCTTCTCCCTCTAATCTGTGGAGTTGTTTGGCCTTCTTCCATGGCTGGGACTGACTCTCCCCCATAGCACGACAATGAAGATCATGAAATTTTTTTTCTTCTCTCATTCCCGCAAATCCTTCGTCAAGAATCCGTCCCTTAGCATCCAAGTTTGTTAAGAAGCTAGCTGACATTCCTGAAGTCTCTGTCCCTCCCAGTCTCCCGCGGAATGCAACAATCGCTTTGGCCGAGCGGGGTCTTGTAGGTCAGTTTACTGGTCTCTGGCCCTCTCCCAAAGCGGTCCAGAAATGGGTTGAATGCAACTGGAACGTGATCATTCAAGGGAAAATCGCCATTAGATTTTGTGGAAGGGGCTTCTATACCTTCCTCTTCGAAATAAAAGAAGATTGAAACCTCATATTTAGAAATGGTCCCTACTTCATTGACTCGAGATGCCTCTACCTAAACATATGGTCCCTTGAATTTGACCCGGAAATGGATATCCCAAACGTTGTTCCGGTCTGGGTTCGCCTGCCTCACCTCCCTCTGCATTGCTGGGGGGACGAATCAATTAAAACTATTGGGAATGTTGTGGGAAAATACATCGACAGATGTGAGCCAAAGGAAAACATGCACGCTTGTGCAAGGATTTGTGTTGAAGTCGACTTAGGGAAAGGCCTACCAGAAGCTATCAAGATCAAAGTGGACCAATGGACCCATATCCAGCAGTTGGACTATGACCAAATACCATTCAAATGCAAGGTATGCCATGAATATGGTCATTTCGCTAATAGGTGTAGTAAGATTAAAGTAAATGAACTGAATGAAAATGCTGAACCCTCAGAAGGCTCATGGGAGCAAGTAAAAAAAAAGAAATCAAACCCTACCCAGCAAGGCCCTAACTCTAAGCCTCAACCGGAAACCCAAGCCGCTTCCCCCCCCCCCCTCCTCCCATTCGGACCCAGCCTTTCCTCTCCTCCTCTAATCCTTTTGAATCCTTGGTGGATGACAATCCCTCCTCCCCCCCTTCTTCCCCTTCAGCCACTGCACTCGCAGCCATCCCCTCCTCCTCGATGCCCATCTCCTCCCCACCCCCAACCATAGAGCATATTCTAACTAGAAACAAACTAAAATAAGCAAGCTTCATCTTTGATCCACTGAGAAAAGCAGGCCAGAAGTCAAACAAAGAGATAAGAGATGAACCAACAACAAAAGAAATTGCCACAGGCACATAATAACCGATGGACTCATTCTTGGATAAACAAAAAGGAATCAGGGAAAAGACAAAGGAGAAGAGCGGGGCTCACCAAAAAATCAGTAAGTAATGATATTGGTCTCTTGGAATTGTAGGGGGCTGGGCTCCTCTCTAAAATCCAATGCAGCCTGGGATTTAATCATTTATGAGTAGCCATACTTTTTCCTAATCCAGGAGACCAAATTGTCTAACCAAGACTTTCAATCTTTCATAAAAAGACACAAAAGCTTTGTAGGTATAGCAATAGAATCAGTGGGTGCCTAAGGAGGAATAGGTACATTATGGAATAAGAGAAAATGGGACCTCACCAGCCAAAACTCATCTAACTGGTGGGTCAAAATTGACCTCAAAAATAAAATTACAAAAGAAGAATACATTGTTCTTAACATTTATGCCCAAACCACTACAGGGATAAAGCAATTTGCTGGGCCTCTATTAACTCAGAGCTGCGGGCCTATCAAAACATGAACACAATCATGGGAGGGGATTTGAATCTAATCAGAAACATTGAGGAAAAAATAGGAGGGAAATTCCTCGCTGATCCTTCAAGAGACACTCTGGAAACAATAATCGAAACTCATAAACTTATTGACATCCCCCCCAACAATGGTAAATTCACATGGAGAAACAAGAGAGCTGGAATACACAACATTAAAGAGAGACTCGACAAGATTTTAATCCATTAAAGAATAATCACAGGTTTCTCCTCAGTCAAAAGTAAAATAATCCATGCCACAACTTCAGATCACAAGCCTGTGGCCTTGATTCTGGACAGTGTAAGAAATCTCGGCCCTATCCCTTTCAAATACAATAAAATTTGGGATAGTAAGGAGGGATTTCGAAAACTTGTCAAAGACCACTGGGAGATGGAAGTCATCGGCTCGCCTCACTACATTTGGGAATCAAAATTAAAATCCTTAAGAGCAGTGATCAAACAGTGGGCCAAGGAAAATGCAATATTGTAAAAGGAAAAAAGAATAGAGCTACACTGCCAATTGGAGCAATGGAACTAGGAGAAAGAGGATAAAAAAACTTCAAAGGAAGAACAAGCACAGGAAAATGAAATGTTCAAAGAACTCTATAGGCAGAATAGAGAAGAGGAAGAGGAGCAGAGACAGAAGTCGAGGTGTCTTTGGCTCAGAGTTGGGGACAAAAACACCTCCTTCTTTCATAATAACCTTAATATTGGAAGAGCAGGGAACCAAATTGATAAAATTATTGTTGAAGGAAAAGAATTAAGAGAAAAAGAGGAAATCAAGGAAGCTACGCATAATCACTTCAAATCCCTCTTAACAGTAGAGCTATATTACATGGACAACGCAGATTTCCTACAACTAGTCGAGTGCAAAGTCAGCGTGCAACAAAATAGTGAGTTGGATCAAGATGTTTTAGAGGAGGAAATAAGGGTGGCAGTGTTTAGTATGTAGTCGGACAAAGCTCCGGGGCCTAATGGCTTAACTACTGCCTTCTTCAGGAATCATTGGGATATCATTAAGAAGGACTATGTAAGGATGGTTAAAAATATCTTCAAAAAAGCTAATATGGGCGAAAACACTAAAACTTCCCATCTGGCGCTTATCCCCAAGAACCCCAACCCCCTCACCTTTGATCGCTACAAACCTATCTCTCTTTGCAATGTCTCCTATAAAATAATAACCAAAATCCTGGCAAATAGACTGAAAAATCTTTTGCCCTCCCTCATATCAGAGAACCAAGGAGGATTCATTCCTAAAAGACAAATAACAGACAATGTCATCTTGATCCAAGAAGCAATCCATAGCAGCATCAATAGAAAGGAAAGAGGTATGATCATAAAATTCGACATGGCAAATGCCTTTGACAGGGTCAATCATCAATTCCTAGCTAAGGTTCTCAGGAAGTTTGGAATATCCAACAAATTTATAAGTATCATTATGGAATGCATCTCAAACCCCTGGACTGCTCCCCTAATCAACGGTAGGCCCAGTCGCTACTTCAGAAGCTCCAGAGGATTGAGACAAGGCTGTCCCCTTTCTCCCTTCCTATTCATCATCATGGTAGAAACTTTGAGCATACATTTGGAAAACTTACAAAAGCAAAAGGAGATCATAGGGATCAGCATAGTGAGAGGGATCAAATAAATTAATCACTTACTCTTTGCCGATGATACCCTTTTAATTGGGGGAGCTTCTAGCCTAATGGCAAGAAGATTTAAGAAAACATTGGACACCTTCCTGGTAGTCTCAGGAGGATTACTTAACAACAATAAGTGCAAAAATCTATACTTGGAACGTCCCTCTCCAAATCATGCAAAGAATCTCTCTGATCTTGGACATTCCAATACAAAGAAACTGGAGCCACTTTAACTACCTTAGCCTCCCCCTGGCAAAATAAGTTGTCAAGACTGAGATTTGGACCAAACATATAGAAAAAATGAGAGGGCTTCTCCACAGTTGGGGACTGTCTTGGCTAAATCTAGCAGGCAGGACTACCCTCATAAAGGCCCTCCTCTCAGCTCTCCCCATATACCAATATGCTGTCACTCTTTCCCCTGCCAGCACCCACAAGCACCTGGAGTTAATTATGAGAAGTTTCCTCTGGCAGGGAGGGAAGCAAGATTCAAGAAAATTTAGTCTGGTCAGATGGGATCAAGTAACCCTCCCCTTTGAAAAAGGGGGAATAGCAATCAAAATACCAAGCCTCACCAACAAAGCAATGGGCTTCAAACTGGTGTGGAGAATGTTAATGGGAAAGGGTTCCTGGTGGGTTGAAGATCTTAAAAGGAAATATCTCAACGGGCTTCACTCCAATGTCCTCACCGATGTAATAGTGGAAAGGCCTTGCATCCCTGTATGGAAACTTATTAAAACAGTTCTCCCTCAAATTAAAAACCACATTTCTAAGTCACCTGGAAATGGCAAAGAAATAAACATTTGGACAGACAGAATTATGGGAGCGGGCCCGAGAAACCTCCTACAACAGTTCATAAATTTGAAGATATGGATGGAAGAAAAAAAATTGCATACATTATTCGACATTTCAGTTTGGGATCACAACAGTTGGTCAGCTTGGAAGGATCTCCCCCTCTTAGATAACCTCAAGAAACAATGGGAAGACCTCAAGATTTCTCTGAAGGGATCATCCCCTTTAAGCAAAGATGCCAGTGACAGCTTCATCTGGGACCCCAGCGGAGGCCATTTCACTGTCAAAGATGGGTACAAACTTCTCCAGCCCGGCCCCATGCTTGGTAACTAGAATCTTCGGATAGATATGTGGAACACCGAATGCATCCCAAAGATCAAATTCTTTGCTTCGGCCTCCTTAAAGGAAAGATTCTCACTGCCGAGAATCTCAAGAAAAGAGGGATCCATGGTCCCTCAATCTGCTGCCTATGCTACGCAGAGGAAGAGAGCAGTCAACACCTCTTCATAGACTGCCCATTTGCTCAAAGCTGCTGGAATCAAATCATCAACCCTCTGAGACCTAGTGAAACATTTGACCAGCTCGCAACCCTCAATAGAAATTGGGAGAAAAGCTACCCCCACACTAGAAAAGGAAAGACTAACATCACTCGTCTATGGAAATGCATACCCTCAGCTCTCAGTTGGCAAATATGGCTCACTAGGAACAACTGTATATTCAAAAATCAAAAACCAAATCGAGCTCGCACTCTGGCCAAAACAATGGGGCAAATTGCTGAAATGATAAGTGCTAACTCTATTTCTCCTCCCGACCAAACCAGTTGGCTGAAGGATGAGGAAGAGTGGTATAATAAATTCCACTTAAGCTATGAAAAGAACAAGCAAACTCCATACACCACAGGCAAGAGGGGGAACAATTGGAAACTCAGGGGTTCACAAGAAGACATTGAACAATGAATACAAGACCAAAAGAGAACCAACCTCCAGTTTGATGGTGCATCAAAAAACAATCTGGGTCAAGTAGGGGCAAGAGGGATTATCAAAGACTAGAATGGCCAAGTAATTACCACCTATGAATGGGGATTGGGTAATATGTCGAACAATTTGGTGGAGGCCTACGGCCTCCTCCTCGATATATGCATCTTGAAAAAACTGCAAGTCAAAAACCCTATCATAATCAACGACTTGGAAATAGTGATCGCTGCTATGGCATCAGGGGGAGAATTCAAGAAACAAGCTCTCAACAACATCAAACACAGGATCAAGGACAACTCAACTTAGCTGGGGGATATCCTCTACAAGCATGTAATGAGAATTAACAACTCTAAGGCTGAATCTCTAGCTAACAGGGCTGTCAATAGACCCACACGACAGGTTCGTGAGAATGAACAAGTCTATGAAAAAACAATCCCATAAGTCAATCTACTCCTCAGTCGTGCCTGTGAAACAAGACTACATCAGTCATAGCAACAATATCTCCACTTCCCATCGTAATGCTGGCAACCGGAATGTTGACTACTTCCCATCTGACAAGGCACCTCACAATATCCAAGGCGTTGCCAATAAAATCAACAGGGTCAGGGGAAATTGGTTTTGGAACACGGATTGGGATAGGTCCCGTGACACTCATCATCAGGATTCAGGCAACGGTCCCCTCAGAATCCAAAAACGTTGTCCAAGAAATCCCTGAATAGACATCAGGTACAGGAAAATCTCTGAGCAGCCTGGTCCGAATGTAGAGGTCCAGCTCTCTGAGTTGGTTTATATACAACACATTTCACTTCAGCTGCTTCAACTCAGAGTATCAGTCTCCCTCTGCCTTAAGAGAAAAGAGTTGTGTGTTAGTGGCACCCCCTCCAGATTGCCTCAGGTGGTCAACAATGCAAAGATCAGCTGACCTAGAAAGAGCCAAGTGCTTCTCAGTCGAAGAGGTGTTCCAACCTCTACATGGCCGGTAACTTCAATTTTTTCCGTGTAGGCTTGCTATCTTTCTCTAACAGTTGTTTTGTCTTGTTGAAACAGATCTTCCCCACTCTTTAGAATTCCACTCCTCAGAACTCCATCTCCCCTATTCACTCTCTTCACCTCCCCTTTTCTTCTGTCTCTCCTGGCAGCGCTATTGCCCCAGCTCTTTACTGTTCTTGCGCTCTATGTGGACCCCCGAGTCCCATTCTGTTCAGCTCATCTTTCTCCTCCCTGCCTTACTAGAACTCTTCCCTCACATCCATTGCCTTCCCTCCTCTTCTCTTCTACAATCACTCTTCCATTCTCTGTCTTAAGATATGCAAGTTTTCCCCAAGCCAGCCAGCAATGTCTGAGAACCCCCTTGACTGAGTTATCACCAATAACAGCTGGACTCTGTGCAAAGCTCACTGTTTCATGATTGCGAGATTTTTCAAGCACTTCAACGACCTGAAAGAAGAAGTGCAGGTAGATAGTAAATCTAAAAGGAAAAAGCTGGAGAAACAAAGGGCAGAGATCGAAAGCCTCAAGGAAAAATGCAATCATATGGAAGAGGCCATTAATCACATTAAAACAATGACTCAAAGTATGCAAGGAGAGGCCTCTACAAAGATCAGTGAGAAAAAAAACCCTCCACCCGATGATTCAGTAAACCAATATATGTAATTCACTCTATGTTTTGTAAATACTTCTTTCTATTAGGCCAGTTTACACGACAATATAGCCGTTATCTTTTCCAAATCTCAAACTTCAAGTCTAATGGTTCGGATCAAAGGTATGCGCACCCATTTTGGATCATCTCTTCTTCGCTCTTCCCATCTTATGTAACAGGACTTGCTCCTCTTTTGAAGTTTTTATAATACAAAAGTAATCGACCTTATTAAAAGAAAAAAAAAACCAAGTTGAAGAAAATGGACTATGACGAGACTTTTCCTCCCTTCCAATGGAATTGGCAATCATGTCCAAATTCCCCCCTAGCTCCAACTTCTAGCACAATTGTTAATAGTTGAATTGTTTTTTATTTGTGCGTATTTTCTATTTCATATATTTTTTTTTTGGTACAGAATATTGTTTTCAGTGTTCATGTCTACTCCTTGAACAAATTTGGATAGGTTTGTCACTTGAAATTCTCATGCTCCCAGGTGGTCTCTTTTAGGCTAAAGTGTTTCAACTGCATTTTAACTTGGGTAATGACTCATTTCCACAACATTTTTTCTCCCTGCTTAAGAATATGTAGGGGTTGTACCAGAACCTCTTCGTCCAGTTTGACCTGCACATCACACGGTCTAGTAAATATTTGTGATTAATTAAAATCATATAGGCATAAACAATTAATTAAATTTATTTTGTTCTATTACCTTTTCGTCCTTCCAATCTATAATATGCCTGGGTCATATATGTATTTTTAAGTAGGGACACATGAAACACATTGTGGACTCTCATTTCACTTGGTAGTGCCAACTAGTATGCAATGAGTCCCAACCTTTCCAAAATTTGGAAGGGTCCACCAAATCGTGGTGCTAATTTAGCGCAACTTCCCCATCTCAAGGTGATTTTCTTATGTTTAACTTGCACATAAACATGGTCCCTGACCTGAAATTCTTGAAAAGTTCTCTTTTTGTCAATGTGTTTTCTGTTGGTCTTGAGCAACTTTCAAAATTTGACAGACCTTCTTTACAATTTGCTCCATTTCCACTAGCATGTCAGGTCCCAATATTAATTTATTCTCAAGGCTGCTCTAATTGGTAGGGGTTATGCATATTTTCCCATACAATACTTCAAATGGGCTCATTTTCAGGGATTCATGATAACTATTATTGTAGGCGAACTCAACCAAGTGTAGGTATTCCTCCAAGTATTCCTCCCACTTGGTTGGCTACTGCATTACATACATCCGTAGAATGTCTTCAAGTACCTGATTCACATGTTCCGTCTGCCCGTCAGTTTGTGAATGCTATGTTATACTAAATTGGACTTGAGTACCTAGGTCGTTAAAATAACTTTCCATAATGTAGAGGTAAACTTCACGTCTCAGTGTGAAATTATTACTCTTGGCATATCATGAAATCTGAATATTTCTTTCATGAAAATGTTAGTAATTTGAACAATTTGATAGGTGGATTTTACAGGGATAAAGTGAGATGCATTAATCATTCTATCCACTATGACCATAATGGAGTCATTTTGTTTCTTGGACTTAGGTATCCCAACTATAAAATCCATGGTAATTGTATCCCATTTCCATTCTAGAATGGGTAATGGGTGAAGTAGTCCAACCGGATGTTGATGCATGGCTTTAACTTAATGAAATTCCAAGAATTTAGATAGGTATTGAGTGATATCACTTCTCGTGCTAGGCCAAAAGTATCCTATTTTTAATGCAAATAACAGTTCCTGATAACCGATATGGGCTGCATAAGGACTTCAGTGAAATTCATCTAATATTATTTGCTTGGCTATCACTTGGTTGGGTACAAAGATACTTACCTTGTAATTTAGTAATTTATTGCTATACTATAATCACCCATTTTCCCATCTTTTAACATTTGCTCGACTTCCTGACATAAAAATTCATACTCTGGGTCATTTTTGGCAGCTTCTTTTATCTTCTTAGAGAAATTATTTTGTACTTGACTATACATCATTTCGTATACATAGTGGATTTTTCTTCTTAACGCATTGGTGACACAATTTTCCTTACCTTTCAGATGTTGAATGTTGAAATCAAATTCACTTAAAAATGAAGTACACCAGGCTTGACGTGCGTTCAAATTGGGTTGCTTCAAAAAAACTTGTTAAACTATTATGATCAGTCAGTAGCAAAAATTACTTACCCAACAAGTAGTGTCGCCAAACTTTAAGAGCATGAACTATTGCAGTTAGTTCCAAATCATATGCATAATATCTTTGCTCATATTCCTTTAGTTTATGAGATTCATATGCCACAACTTTTCTTTCCGGCATTAACACTTCTCCAATTCCTTCTTTACATGCATCTATGCACATCGTGAACTCCTTCTCTGGATATGAAACCTTCATCGGTGGGGTGGTTGTTAGCAAATGTTTTAATTGGTCAAAGTTGGCTTGACATTCTGCTTTCCACCTAAATACTTTACTCTTCTTTTGCAAAGAAGTTATAGGATGGGAAATTAGAGAAAACCCTTCAATGAAACATTTGTAATAACATGCCAGCCCCATGAAAGACCAGATACCTACAACATTCTTGGGAACAAGCCCTTGCATAATAGCGCTATTCCTCTTAGGGTCCACAACTATACCATCTACTAAAATGACATTTCCTAAATATTGGATCTAATCTTTGTAAAAATAGCATTTATTGTACTTCACATATAGTTTATTATTCCTTAACATCTGTAGTACTAATTGTAATGTTCCTTATGTTCTTCTATTGCTTTTGAGTAAATTAATATGTCATCAATGAAGATCAAAACAATTTATCATGGTAGGGGTGAAAAATTCCATGCATTAAACTCATAAAGTTGCAGGGGTATTAGTAAGGCTAAAAGACAAAACGATAAATTCACACTGACCATAATGTGTCTTTAAAGTTGTTTTACAAATATCCTCATCTTTAATTTGTATATGATGATATCCCGATCGTAGGTCAATTTTAGAAAACATTGTGGCTCCTTTAACTTCATTGAACAAATCATTAATTAGGGGTAGTGGGTATTTATTCTTAAAAATTAATTTATTCAACCATCTATAATCAATACAAAACCATAAGGTGCCATCTTTTTTCCTTACAAACAACATCTGAGCTCTCTAAGGTGACATGCTTGGTCGTCTGTAGCCTTTCTCTAGTAGCTCCTGAAATTGCAATTTAAGTTTAGTTAATTCAGGTATGCTCATTTGATAAGGAGTTCTAGAGACCAGAGTAGCTCCCAGAATTAATTCTATTGTAAAATTAATATCTCTTTTTGGTGGTAAATCTGGTATTTCTTTTGGAAAACAATCAGTAAACACCTGAATCACTGGTATATTTTCTAGTGTACCCAATTTTTCTTTGGAATTATTGTAACCCACTTGTATCGCATAAAGCTGACATCCTTTCTGGGTATACTTGCCCTGTTGGTTGGCTGTAATGGGTCATAGTTTTATATTCCTTTTAATACCATGGATATCTTTTCTAATACCTTACTTGGTGAATAAGCTAATGGTTTTGTCTCTGCAATTCATGGGATACCAATGGATTTCCAACCAATCCATTCCCATTAGCACGTCGTAAGATCCTAGAGGTGAAACATTTAAAGTCATTTTTATTTGTTGTCCTGCTATTTCAATAGGATATTCTTCTACCTTAATAGCGACTCTTGTTTTTGCTCCTGGATTTATCAAAACAGAAACATAATGACCAACAAAATTACCTTCAAATTCCACCATCATGGGTTGATACTAATCCTGGTGATTGTCCAAGGTTGCATGAATTTTTTGTAGTTTTCTTACCACATTGCCTACCGTAGAAGTTTCTTGAATGTGCATTATTGTTTCAGTGTGAATACGATGGGGACAATTTTTTGTAGTAATGGGGTTCTACACAACCCCAAAATTACAAAGGTGGTTTTTGTACCTGAGTGGTTTCATGTTTACTAGATGCTTCTCCCTGCCTATTCTCACGTAGCACTCTAGGATTCTGTTAATTTCTCCTTGAACGCCAACCTTGTTGTTTTTGAAAAGTGTTTTTACCGCTAGTCACCTTCATGTTTCTATTTAGAAAACTTTAATGTTCTTCCCTATTCGCCCAACTCTTACCACTTTCTCCTTTTGGATTCATTTTCTGAATAGAAAAGTCAAGCCTTATGGATAGATTCATCCATCATTCTTGGGTTATCAAATTCCAGCTTTTATTCATGAACGTTGGGAGGCTGCTAACAAATCATTGTACTTTTGCCTTTTCCTCACGAAGGTATGGAATGTACCTTAGGAAGGATGTAAACTTAGTTACATATTCATATATGGATTGCTGCCTAAGTTTCAAATCGTGAAATTATTTGGCCTTTTCATTGTAGAATTGTTCTATCAGATACTTATCTTTGAAGTTCTTCTGAAAATTGTCCCAGATTACATCTTGCTCGTCAATGTTTTTCATTATTTTCACCTCTTCCCACCATAAGGTGGCGTTACCTTGCAACCGATAAATGACCAGTCTAACTTTTAAATTATTATCATATTTAAAGATATGAAAATACTTATTCATATTAATCAACCAAGCTTTAGCAACCTCTTCTATTCGCCATCAAAAAAAGGTGGTTTAATGTTTATAAATTCTCCCTGTAGTTCAATTCTTGGTCTCTTGGCCCCCTTTATGCTAGAAACATTTTCCGATCCCTATGCATGCTCTACTTCCCCATTGACCTCTTAATGATATTCGTACTGGGCATGTATTTCAATTCAGTTTCCACCCTCAAGATTAGGAATGGGGTTCCTTTGATTTTTCCTGTCAGAAAGGATTTTCAAGATTCTTTCTTGTTCTAGTCACAATTGTTCATTATCAGCACAAATATTTGCAATCTCTGCTCACAATTTTTGTAATGTCTCCAACAACGAGGCATTGGGATTATTAGTCTTCACTCCTAGTTGCACCCACATCTGGGTTAGCTGTAGAAAAGGGTACAAACACTAACTCCACTGAGGGTCTTCCAAGTAGAGGGACTCTGGTTCCTCTTCTCATGGTATTTATCTGTCTGTAGCATTTACAATTTGGACATTCACACATGCCCAAATTAGGCCACAGTGTTGCAACCTACTCTGATACCACTTGTAACATGTCAACACATAAACTTGTTAACCTATGTTAACCTGAATGAAAAGTAACACATGGTACATTAATTTTTTTTACTTTATTCGATATATATTATTGTTTAACCAAAAGAATGTTTAAGGACCCCAAAAAAGGTTAACAGATTATATTATTATTATTGTGCATAGGTAATATTTTATAGGCATAGATCCTTTCCTTTATTACAATTATGAACCTAGGTTTTTACGCATGGTTGGATAAATATATATATGATAACCCTTACTCGGAATACAATTTACTTTCTCGAATCTCGCTCCACCCTCCATATTCTTATGCACATTGCCTGCCACTTAGTGTCATCTCCTTCGTCAATTATGGCGAAGTACATCCAACGGTTCAACTTTCATAGTCCACGTTTAGGGTAATGACTTGAGGGGTAGAAACAAAGAATTGTCATTTGTTCCAAATCTCAGTTGAGGAAGAAGCTTTGGCTTTGCATTTCCAACCAGGTCGTCATTACAGGTTCTTGAAGGGTTCTTTTCTTGCCTGCACATTGGTAGGACTACACAACATTCCCATCTTAGTTGATTATGCTTTCTTTAACTTTCTCTTTCCTGCCAAACCATAACTGACGAAACTTCCTATGCTTGCAGAGGCATAAGGTTCAGTTACCTATTCTCGTCTTGGTCGTCTGTTGTGAATTAGAAATGGAAACCTTCTTGGCGTCACCAGATTGGTTTGACCCCTCTGCTAAGCATGATTGATCACACAAAGGTAGTTGTTCGAACTTCTATTAACACATTTATGCTTCCTGGTTAAGTGAAATTTAGTCTTTTACCCTTTTTCTCATTTCTTAAAAATCTGAAACCGTAACTTGTTCTCCTTTGATCCTATAAGAGGCAAGGGTTTTGGGATACTTTCCCCATGGTTGATTCGAGGAAAATTCTGGTGCTTTTGCTTTTGAATTTCCCAGGTTGTCACTCAAAGGCTTACTGATTGGTTTTCATAACAATTTACAGACTTATTTTTTTTAGTATCTTTGAGTCAATCAATGGTTTCATGTGTTGTAACAGTTGTTAATTTTATAAGGGTTTTCATTGTAATGATTATGGACAGACCTAAGAGGCTTTCCTTGTTATACACATTTATTATTTTTCCGTTCACCACCGTGATGAATTAAACCCTTTATTATATGTAATGGAATTATGTTCTTTGAACTATTTGCCATTTATTCCTTTGTATTTATGACAAGTTAGCTCGTTACAGTTCAACCTATGTTCCATGCATGCTATAATTGTTTCAGCATAATTAAATGTGTATTTACTACTTTACATTCAGTTCAATTCTTTTTTCTAACTTTTGTCAAGAATTACCGTATGCTGAAACCCTTGGATTCGTAAACAAAGAATTTTTCCCTTGTTAAGCTATTTTACATTTGTTGATGAAATATAGGCATCAAGGACTGTATAACCAATTTTATGAGCTCAACCCATTGATTGTTTGAGTAGTTTCAATATTTTTATTTGCTTATCTAGATTATGCATATATATTTAGTCTATATGGTGTTCCAGCCATCGTCCAACTTAGGTTTCCTAATTTTTGAGACCCTTGCTTGATCTCTATACCTTCTTACTAAGTCACAGTTTTCAGAGTATGTTAATAATGGCGCAACCTGTAGGTTTCTATGGTTATTTGGTCAAAGTTGCATGTTTCTACCTTCCTGCGGTCATGGAAGGTTTTCTTATAGATAATAGTTGGGGTTTGAAACAATGTTTTCCTAGTTGGAACCCTTCTTTAGAAATACTATTGCTACAACAAATTTTTAGGCAATATCTTCAATTATTTCGTTTTCAACTTTACACTCTAATTTAAATGTATATTCCTTTATTAATGCATATTCATATTCGTATGGCCTCAGCCAAAAGTTTGCATTAATATTTCTTAATGAAATTTCCTATTGGAGGGCTAAAATCTATATCTATATCTATATCTATATATATATGATTATATATTATAATATAATATATAATATATATAATATATATATATATATATATATTATATATATATATATCTATATATATATATAATATATATATATAATATATATATAAATATATATATATATATAACCAATATTCAACAATTGTTCAAATAACCATTAATCTAGTAAAACTTACTTAATTCACCTACAAAGTGTCTTGATACAAATAAGAGAGATTGTTAACTTCTATAACATGAACAAATTTCTCATTTTCTTCTATATACACAACTTTTCATTAAATCTTCATAACTATGTTTCTCACCAAATATTTCATACAAACTTCACATTACATTAAGCTTTATATCATTGATTAAAGCTACCATTCTGTAGCTAACTAGCTCAATAAATTGTAATTATCTATAAGGTCTCAACCAAGTTGAAGAAAAAGGACTAGGACAAGACTTTCCTCCCTTCCAATGGAACTGGAAATCATGTCCAAATTCCCCCCTAGCTCCAACTTCTAGCACAGTTGGCTTCCTCAACCTTATAGGTTCTCTCTCAGAGACCTTTAGGCCCTCTGAACCAGTCTGAAACAACAAACCTCTATCTATTTAGAGTGTTTTCCACTGGTTCTAGCCAACTCAAGGTAACTTTTCCTACCAGTGCTCACAACAAATTCAACCTCTTTCTATGGGCAGGTGTCTCCTCCTCTTGATTGCTAACCCCGCCTTGTCCCTCTGCGGGCCTTTTATCCTTAGGGTAACGAAAAAGACTAATTGTCTTTCCAACTGCTAGAAGTTGTTAATTCAATTACAAGTCTTCATCCGTACTCCTATTCTTATCAATAATATTTATTTAACCTTAAAAAATAATAATAATTTTCTTTAAAGTTTTATTTACAAATTGTTTGATTAAAAACAACCACTGAGAGGTAAATGACAGTAAATGTAAAATTACTTCAATCCCTAAGGGTGTCACATCTTCCCCTCCTTGTGTAGAACACTGTTATCGGTGGTCATGTCTGCTCCTTGAAATAGACCTGGATAGGCTTGTCGCATGAAATTATCGTCCTCCAAGGTGGCATTTTCTGGGCTAAAGTGTTTCAACTGCACTTTAACTTAGGTAATGACTCATTTTTGCAGCGTTGTTTCTCCTTGCTCGAGAATATGTAGGGGTTGTACCATAACCTATTGGTCCGGTTCGACCTGCACACCACATGGTCTAGTAAATATTTCTGATTAATTAAAATCAATAGGCATAAACATTTTCTTTTTGTTACCTCTATGTCCTTCCAATATATAATATGCTTGGGGTCATATATGTATTTTTAAGTAGGGACACATGAAACACATTGTGGACTCTCATATAACTGGTTAGTGCCAATTAGTATGTAACATGTTCTAGCCTTTCCAAAAATTGGAAGGTTGATCAAATCATGGCACTAATTTAACCCAACTTCCCCATCTTAAGGTGCATTTCTTACGTTTAATTCACACATAAACATGGTCCCTGACCTTAAATTAAAGAAAACTTATCTTTTTGTCAGTGCATGTTTTATGTCGATCTTGAGAAACTTACAAACTTTGATAGACCTTCCGTATATTTTTCTCCATTTCCACTAGCATGCTAGGTACCAATATTAATTTATTCTCATGGCTACTCTAGTTCATAGAGGTTATACATTTTTTCCCATACAACACTTCGAATGGGCTCATTTTCATGGATTCATGATAACTAGTATTGTAGACGAACTCAACCAAGTGTAGGTATTCCTCCAGGTATTCCTCCCACTTGGTTGGCTACTACATTACATACATCCATAACATGTCTTCAAGTACCTGATTCACATGTTTCATTTTCCTGTCGGTTTGTGGTTGGTATGTCGTACTGAATTGGACCTAAATACCTAGGCCAATAAAAACACTTTCTAGAAGGCAGAAGTAAACTTCACGTCTCGGTCTGAAATTATTACTCTTAGCATACTGTGAAATCTGAATATTTATTTCATGAAAATGTTAACAATTTTAATAGTTTGATAATTGGATTTTACAGGGATAAAGTGCATTGCCTTACTCAGTCTATCCACTATGACCATAATGAAGTAATTTTGTTTCTTCGACTTAGGTAAGCTAACTATAAATCCATGGTAATTGTATCCCATTTCCATTCTAGAATAGGTAATGGGTGAAGTAGTCCATCCAAACACTGATGCTCAGCTTTAACTTGCTGACATTCCAAGAATTTAGATAGATATTGAGTGATATCACTCTTCATACTAGGCCAAAAGTATCATTTTTTTAATGCAGAGAATAATTTCTGATAACCACGATGGGCTGCGTAAGGACTTCGGTGAAATTCATCTAATATTATTTGCTCGACTGTCACTTGGTTGGGTATAAAGATCCTTCCCTTGTAATTCAGTAAGTTATTGCTATCTATACTATAATCACCCATTTTCCCAGCCTTTAACATTTTCTCAACTCCCTGCCATACAAATGCATACCTTGGGTCCTTTTGGGAAACTTCTTTTATCTGCTTAGAGAAATTATTTTGTACTTGAGTTTACATCATTTCAGATGTTGAATGTTGAAATCAAAATAACTTAAAAAGGAAGTAGATTGGGCCTAACATTCGTTCAAACTAGGTTGCTTGAAAAGTACTTGTTAAACTATTATGATCAGTTAGTAGCAAAAATTTCTTACCCAAAAAGTAGTATCGCCAAACTTTAAGAGCATAAACTACTGCAATTGGTTCCAAATCATATGTAGGATATCTTTGCTCGTATTCCTTTAGTTTACGAGATTCATATGCCACAACTTTTCCTTCCTACATTAACACTTCCCTAATTCCTTCTTTGCATGCATCTATTCACACTGTGAAATCCTTCTCTAGATCAGAAACCTTCAGTGCTGGGGTGGTTGTTAGTAGATGTTTTAATTGATCAAAGCTAGCTTGACACTCTAATTTCCACTTGAATACTTTACGCTTGGTTTGTAAAGAAGTTATAAGATGGGAAATTCGAGCAAACCCTTCAATGAAATGTCTGTAATAACCTACCATCCCCATGAAAGACCAGATATCTGCAACATTCTTGGGAACATACCCTTGCATAATAGTGTTGATCTTCTCAAAGTCCACAGCTATACCATCTGCTGAAATGGCATGTCCGACATATTGGATCTGATCTTTGTAAAAATCACATTTACTGTACTTTGCATAGAGTTTATCCTCTCTTAACATTTGTAGTACTAATCGTAACGTACCTTATGTTATTCTACAATTTGAGTAAATTAATATGTCATCAATGAAGATCAAAACAAATATATAAAGGTAGGGATGAAAATTTGCTTTCATTAAACTCATATAGGTTGCAGGGGCAATATTAGTAAGGACGAAAGGAAAAATGACAAATTCACAGTGACTATAACAGGTCCTACAAGTTTTTTTTACATATATACTCATCTTTAATTCATATATGACAATATCCCGACCGCAGATCAATCTTGGAAAACATTTTGGCTCCTTTAACTTGATCGAATAAATCATTAATTGAGGGTAGTGGGTATTTATTCTTAACAATTAATTTATTCAACTATCTGTAATCAATACACAACCTTAAGGTGTCATCTTTCTTCCTTACAAACAACATCTGAGCTCCCAAGGTGACACACTTGGCTGTATGTAGCCTTTTTCTAGGAGCTCTTGTAATTGTATTTTAAGCTAAGTTAATTTCCATACACTCATCGAATAAGGAGTTCTAGAGACTGAAGTAGCTCCTAGAATTAATTCTATTGTAAAATCAATATCTCTTTTTGGTGGTAAATCTGGTATTTCTTCTGGAAAAACATAAGAAAACTCTGAATCACTAGTATATTTTCTAGTGTACCCAATTTTTCTTTGGAATTGTTGTAACCCACTTGTACCACATAAATCTAACATCCTTTTCGGATAAACTTTCCCTGTTGGTTAGCTGTAATGGATCATAGTTTAATATTCCTTCTAATACCTTTCTTGTTGAGGAAACTAATGGTTTTGTATCTGCAGTTTACAAGATACCAATGGATTTCCAACCAATCCATTCCCGCTAGCACGTTGTAAGATCCTAGAGGTGAAACATTTAAGTCATTTTAATTTGATGTCCTGCTATTTCAACAGGAAAATATTCTACCTTAGCAGTGACTCTTATTTTTTCTCTTGGATCTATCAAAATAGAAACAGAATGACCAACAATCCTACCTTCAAATTCCACCATCGCGAGTTGATACTCAATTTGGTGATCATCCAAGGGTGTATGAATTTTTGGTATCCTTCTTGCCGCATTTCCTACCATAGAATCTTCTTGAATGTGTGGTGTTGTTTCAGCGTGAACATGGTCGGGACAATTTTTGCAGTAATGGGGTTCTCCACAACCCCAAAATTGCAAAGGTGGTTTCTATACCTGAGTGGCTTCAGGTTTACTAGATGCTTCTCCTTGCTTATTCTCACCTATCACTTTAGGTTTTTGTTGATTTCTCCCTTAACACCCACCCTGTTGTTTTTGAAAAGTGTTTTTAGCCCCAGTCACCTTCATGTTTCTATTTCGAAATTTTCCTGTTCGTCCAACTCTTACCACTTTCTCCTTTTGAATTCATTTGTTGATAGAAAAGTTGAGCCTTATGAATAGCTTCATCCATCATTCTGAGGTTATCAAATTCCAATTTTTCTTTCATGAATGTTGGAAGGATGCTAATAAATCATTGTACTTTGTCATTTTCCTCATGAAGGTATGGGATGTACCTTAGCAAGGATGTAAACTTAGTTACATCTTCATCTATGGATTGTTGCCCAAGTTTCAAACCATAAAATTCTTTGGAATTTTCATCATAGAACCACTCTGTCAGATACTTATCTTTGAATTTCTTCTGAAAATTGCCCCTGGTTACGTCTTGCTCGTCAATGTTTTAGATTGTTTTCACCTCTTCCGACCATAAGACGTCTTTACCCTTCAGTTGGTAAATGGCAGGTCTGGATTTTAAATTATCATCATATTCATAGATTTGAAATACTTATTCATATAATATTCAATAACCTCTTCTATTCTCCATCGAACAGAGGCGGTTTAATCTTCTTAAATTCTCCCTGCTATTCAATCTTTGGTCTCTTGGCCCCATTTATGCCAGAAACATTTTCTGATCCCTCTTCATGCTCTATTTGTTCCCTCTCAACCTCTTGATGATCTTCCTATTGATCATTTATTTCAATTTGGTTTCCACCCTTAGGACTAGGAATGGGATTCCTTTGATTTTTCTTGTCAGAAAGGCTTTTCAAGATTCTTTCTTGTTCTAGTCACAATCGTTCATTATCAACACACATATTTTCCATCTTCGTCTGCAATTGTTGTACTATCTCTAGCAGTGCAACATTGGGATTGTTAGTCTCCCCTCCTAGTTGCACCCACATCTCTGGGTTAGTTGTCGAAAATGGTACGAACCTTGAATCCACTGAGGGTATTCCAACTGGAGGGACTTTGGTTCCTCTTATCATGGTATTTATATGTATGTAGAATTTATATTTTGGTTATGCATAGGTGCCCAAATCAGGCTGAAGTGTTTCAACTTGCTCTGATACCACTTGTAACAAATCAACACATAAACCTGTTAACCTATGTTAACATGAACAAAAGGTAACACATGGTACATTAAAAAAATTACTTTATTCGATATATATTACTATTTAACCAAAACAACGTTTAGGGACCCTGACAAAAGTTAACAAGTTATATTATTATTATTGTGCAGATGTAATATTTTACAAGCATAAATCCTTTCCATTATTACAATTATGGACCTAGGTTTTTTCACATGGTTGGATATATATATATATGATAGCCCTTACTCAGAATACATTTCACTTTCTTGAACCCCGCTCGACCTTCTAGGTGCTTTTGCACGTTGCTTGCCACTTGGTGTCATCTCCTTGGTCGATTATGGCGAAGTACATCCAATGGTTCAACTTTCACAGTACATGGTTAGGTTAATGACTTTACGGGCGATAAGGGAGCATTATCATTTATTCTGACTCTCGGCCAAGGAAGAATTTCTAGCTCTACGTTTCTGACTGGGTCATCATTACAGGTTCCTGAAGGGTTCTTTTCTAATCTGCACATCGGTAGGACTACACAACATTTCCATCTGAGTTCATTATAGTTGATTTAACTTTCTCCTACCTATGAAGCCCTAGCCGACAAACCTTCCTACGGTTTCAGAGATAGAAGGTTCAGTTACCTATTCTCGTATTGTTCATATGATTTGAATTAGAAATGGAAACCTTGTCGGCATCACCAGATTGGTTTGACCCCTCTTGCGAGTGTGATTGATCACACCAAAGGCAACCGTTAAAACTTATATTAACACATATATGCTTCATGGTTAAGTATATGAAATTTAGTCTTTTACCCTTGTTTTAATTTCTTAAAAAAGTGAAACCCTAACTTGTTCTTCTATGCTCCTGCAAGAGGCTACACAGGGGTTTTGGGCTACTTTCCCCATGGTTGGTTTGAGGAACATTCCGATGCTTTTACTTCTGAATTGCCTAGGTTGGCACTCGAAGGATTACTGATGGGTTTTCATAACAATTTGTAGACTTATTGTTTTGAGTACTTTGAGTCAATCATCAATTTATTTTTTTGTAAAAATTGTTAATTTTATAAGGGTTTTCATTGTATTGATTATGGACAGACCTAAGAGGATTTTCTTGTTCTACATATTTATTATTTTTCGGTTCACCACTGTGATGAATCAAACCCTTTATTATTTGTTAATGGAATTACTTTCTTTGAACTATTTGCCATTTATTCCTTTGTATTTATGACAAGTTGGCTCCTTACAGTTCGACCTATGTTCCATGCATGCTATAATTGTTTCAACATAATTAAATCTGTATTTATTGCTTTACATTAAGTTTAATTCTTTTTTTTCTAAACTTTGCCAAGAATTACCGTATGTTGAAACCTTTGGATTCGTAGATAGAGAATCCTATCCTTGTTAAGCTATTTTACATTTTTTCATGAATTATAAGCATTAAGGATTCTATAATCACTTTTATGAGCTCAACCGCTTGATTTTTTGAGCAATTCTAGCATTTTTGGTTGCTTATCTAGATTACACATATATATTTAATTTTTGTGGTGTTCCAGCCATCATTTGACTTGGGTTTCCTAATTTTCAAGACCCTAGCTTGATCTATGATCTATACCTTCTTACCAAGTCACAGTTTTCAGAGTATGTTAATAATGGCACAACCTGTAGGTTGCTATGGTTCTTTGGTCAAAGTTTCATGTTTATGCCTTCCTGCAGTCATGCAATATTTTCTTATATATAATAGCTGGGGTTTGAAACAATGTTTTCTTAGTCAAAACCCTTCTTTAGAAATATTGTTGCTACAACAAATTTTTAGGCAATCTCTTCAATTATTTTGTTTTCAACTTTACACTCTAATTTAAATGTATAGTATTTTATTTGTATGGCCTCAACCATAACTTTGGATTAATCTTTGTTAATGAAAATTCCTCTTACAGGTTATATATATAACCCATATTAAACTATTGTTAAATAACCTTTAATATAGTAATACTTAGTATTCAACTACAAAGTTTCTTGATACAAATAACATTGAGATTATAAACTTCTATAACATGAACAAATTTCTCATTTTATTTTATATAAAAAAATTCTCATTAAATATTCATAACGAAGTTTGTCATCAAATATTTCATACAAACTTCACATTACATTAATATTTACATAACTGATTAATGATACCATTCTTTAGTTAACTAGCTCAATAAATTGTACTTATCTGTAAGGTCTCAGCCAAGCAGAAGAAAAAGGACTAGGATGAGACTTTTCCTCCCTTCCAACGGACTGGAAGTCACGTCTATATTCCCCCCCTAGCTCCAATTTCCAGCACAGTTGGTGTCCTCAACCTTATAGGTTCACTTTCACAGACCTCTAGGCCCTCTGGCCCAGTCTGGAACAACCGACCTCTACCTGTTCAAAGAGTTTTCCACTGGCTCTAGCTATCTCAAGATAACTTTTCCTCAGCATGTTCATAATAACTTCAGTCTCTTTCTCAAGGTGAGTGGCTCTTCCTCTTGGTGGCTAACCCTACCTTGTCCCTCTACAGGCCTTTTATCCTCAGGGTAATGAGGCTAACTTCCTTTCCAACTTCCGGAAGTTTTTAATTTAGTTACAAGTCCTTATCTGTACTCCTATTCTTCTCAATAACCTTTATTTAACCTTAAAAAATAATAATAATTGTCTTTAAAGTTTTATTTACAAATTGTTTGATTGAAAACAACAACTGAAAGGTAAATGATAGTAAAAGTGAATTACTTCAACCCTTGAGGGTGTCACAAGAGGGAAGAATACAAGACTAAGGATTAAGGCTCTAGATGAAGAATCTCACGAGAAGTTTAATGGTGCACCTAAATAAGGAAAATAAATGAAAATTTTATGACCATATCTTTTTGTAAATAATCATCTTCCTTGTTAAAAGAAGAGGGAATGATTATTAGAAAGTAATTTGTATCTTGATAAAAAAAGAACACTAATAGTATTGATGGCATACCCCAGATCCTAGATGAATGTTGAATAATCTTATTTTAGAGTTGGTATTCATTGTTTATACGGGATAATGACATTGAATGAATCTTTATAAGAATGCTTATGGTGTATTATTGCTATAGATTTGATATTTCTTGAGATGATTCACATATTCATGATGTTGTGATGCGAGGTTATATTAACTTGTGGTTCCATATATCATGTGATGTAATAATATATACTTGATACAAATATATTGATGTTATAATTTATGATGGTATTTCAATGTGAATCATGGGATAATTGCATGCAGTTTCTATGATGAAATGTATAATGATGACATGTGAGAGTAAGCATGTGGATTATTTTTCTTTGAGATGATAATGCTATGATTGTAACTAATGAATTGGTTGCATGTTGTTAGGTTGTGATTGATAGGAAATCTACCAGTGAGTTGAGAGGGTTAGGTTATTTGATGATATCATGGGAGCTCATATCTGCAAGGGAGAATATTAACACCTTATGGAATGGGACACACTCAATCAAAATAAAACTAATGAAAATATCCAAGCATAATAAAACCCTTTTCTCCAACCTCCATTTTGTTGAACTTAGAAAGAAAGTATAAAAAATGATGCATATCTTCCCATAGTCTTTTAGAAAAAGTCATTTCTTCCAAAATGGCCTCATCTAAAGGTAACACCATGTTCAAGAAATATTTAAATAGGAGAGCTAAAGGCCCATATAGGTGACATAAACTATTCATACTTCGCATGAGGTCAAATATGTTGATCAATGTCTACAAAATAATGGCATGTCTAACCTTACATGTACATTCCTTGTCACATTTGTAGATGGGTTTTGAAATATCCATGGGTCTTTGCCAAATAAATACATTTTGAATAGAACCAAAAAATATGCCTCTAAGTTATCACTAAAATAGGATGTCTAAATACTTATTGTGGTATCAATAGCGTCTAATGAAATCACACATATATGGGTAGATTCAACATAACAAACTAGAAAATGGGTGTGGAAAATTTCCCATCAAAGGTGATTCCTTGAAAATCCTAATGCTTATGCTTTAATACACCTCCATGAGATTATCAATCAACAAGAAACTAAATAGTGTGGGTTGGATTAGGCATGTATCATGACAACTATTAAATCATGTTAAATTGTTCCCCATGACAACTAAATTTTTTTTAGATACCCACATGTTTCTTTTTCATATGTATATTTCACCAAGTATTCTCCATATTTTCCTTCAAACTTAGAAGTGTCAAAAGGAAATTTTGTCAAGGATGGGACACAAATTGGGATTGTAATACATCATATTGTTAATTCAATTTAATAATTCCAATATATTTAAAATCATCAAGAATGTAAACTTAGGAGTGGTAATGAATCAAAGATTCTCATTCTACCACTCATAAAACCATCCCTTAATATGTTTTTTCCTCTGAGGGAGAAGGTCTATTACATCTCATAACCATGGTGAGGGAGGTAGCACCCACCAAAACGATTGCCCATACTAGATTCTATTGTGTTGCTCATAAGGATGCCACAAGAGGGAAAACATATACTCACAATCAAGGGTATAAACCCATGTACATGTTCCCCATAAAGGTGAATGCTAAAATAATGGAAACAATACTCTCCACTATCATGCTAAAAAAGGTGGTAAATTGTTATGTAACCAGCTCAAGAAAAAGATAGAAAAGATAGATCAACGACTTAGAATTCAGCCTCTTCGAGGGGGCAACCTCCTTTACATTACATAAATGAACAATTCTTGGATGGTTCAAATGA
>APFE030559984.1:67030-91100 GCA_000404065.3 Pinus taeda
TCCTTGTCATATCCAAGACCAGTTTTGTGCTTGTTGTGGACAAGCTGTTCCCAAGGTCTGATGATGGGCTTGGGAAGTGCAGACTGAGTTTCTGCATCTGCATGTAACCTTGCTGCTTTATGGGCGTCTATTTCAATCTTCTGAACAAAAACAGGTTCAGAATGATGACTCCTCTATTTTAATTCTTCTTGTTGTAGCTTTGTCTCAAGCTGCAAAAACTCAATATTCTCATGTGCATTTTGGAGACAAATTTTGATATTGGAAAGAGAGGTTTTGTTGATCTTAACCATCTCATCAACAGTGGAAAGTATTAAATTATTTATTAGTTTCAATACATCATATATTCTATCCATTTTAGACCAATATAATCAGAGAAGTGATGTTATCTTCAGCTACCAATTGGTCTATAAAATGATAAATAATTGCAACTATTAGATGAGTAGCAGGATACCAGACAACGGAGTATCAATTTCAATGTAGCAAATGACTTGCTGCTTTAATGTAGTTGAATACAATTTAGATGCAGATCACCTATGGATATAATGAGTATTTCAGCCTCCAATTTGACTCGATTAATTTGGCATAGGCAATATATTTGGAACACAAACTCGCCCTTGACACCTTGATATTACAAAGCACAATTAAATCTGGTGTAATTTATCCACAAAGATCTTAGCCTTTGACAGTCAGATGGAGCCAAGAATAAACAATTTTCTATGTTCAACCCTTTTTTCTTTGGTGTAAACACTAGCAAGAAACCCAACCTCTTCACTGTTGTAGCAGCTCCCACACACTGATGCTCTGTGTGACTCAGCCTTCCTAATGGAAGAAATATATATATCAAAGAAAATTGATGCTGCGAGATGGTGTAGCATGAGGGAAAACTAACGAATCACTTTACAAGGATCTCATTGCAAAAGCGAATCCACATTAGGAGTTGGTGCAGCGTGATGGAAAACTAGTGAAGCACTCTATAGGGATCTCATTGCAAATGAATTGATGCTCAAATGCACATACCAGATTGATCAAATTTATCATTTTCTGCGCGAGAGGCACTAAAAATTGGTTGATCAGCGTTCAATTCTCTAACGAAGATTGGAGTGAGGCTTAACAAATAATCCTTACACACATACAGCGTCTGCCTCGCATAAATCAACAGGATTGAGCGGTCATGGCGACAGCTTCTGGGACCTTTAAATCAAGAGAAGATCATCGAAAACAATTGTAATTGGAAGAGGCTCAGAAGGCTGGACTTGCACCAACAAAGCTTGATGAAGATGGAAAAGAAAATAACCCTCATATCCCTCAGTATATGTCATCGGCGCCATTGAATTAAAATAATCTTTTACCCCACTGGTTAATACACTTCCCAGTATCGACTTTCAATCATCCCACATACAGAAACAAACACGATGCAGATTGATCTTCGGCAGGAGCTACAGAGAAAGATGGTCTAGCGGGTAAAGAAGCTTTCTGCAGGCACAAACTTCGAAGAAGGATGGGATTGCAGTGGTTCTTAACTCTTAGGCGGTCTTAATCACAGCCAAGTTTGCCACGGCTATCCGAATCAGGTTCTCGGTGTCAGTTAGGTTCGCAATTGTCATCAATCAAGTTTTTAAGCAAGAAAATATTCACGCAACATAGGCGTTCTTCCGCCTCCCAACCTGAAACTCCAAGATCTCTGAGGGTTTATTTCTTCGGAAGCGGCAGATCGATTCACATTGACTCCAGCCTTGCATCCACCCAACTTGCCAAAGATCTGGAAGAAGTTTTTAAGAAATTTGACACTAACGGAGATGGAAAGATATCGTGGCTGGAGCCCAGGTCGATCTTGAGTTCCCTTGGTTGCAAGGCAACCAAAGAAGACGTGAAGAAGATGATCAAAGAAGCTGACCACGATGGAGACAATTTTATTGATTTGCAAGAATTCGTCGACTTGAATACACAAGGCATCGATTCTGCTTCTAGCCTGAAGGATCTGAGAAATGCTTTTGAAATTTTTGATTTGGATAGAAACGGGGCAATTTCTTCAGAGGAGCTTCACATTGTTCTGCAAAACCATATACAAAAGTGGTGTATATTAAAAACCGCAGAGCCCATTCAACGTATTCAATGCATTCAACTTTGGACGTAACACATTCAAAAAAAGAGGACCTTCATCGATGGAGGCGTATCTCTGCAGTGGAACTATCATGCCTCAGTGCTAAAATAGGAAATGACAGTATGGACAGATGTGCAGTGCTGGCAGAGGTAGGTTATTTCAGGTCTGAGGGGAATACGACAGAGTCAGAGGTCAGGTAACGTAGAACTGACATATATATAGAGACCACAAAACAAGTGGCTCAAATTGGAGCAGGACCAGCAATCGCCTGCTCTGATACCATGTTAAACACACATGGGGAGCGAGAGAAATATGAAAGATAAATCATGCAGTACAATTTTTATTAGCAAGAGATATACATTTATAGTACAATATGTGACTCTTGGGTTTCACACCCCAAGGTCTCTTGGACTCCTTTTGTCCATTCGGCTTCCACACTAACCCATTGAGGATTAGGTGTCCAACAAATGCAACATTTACTTTGAATTTTATTAGCATACCCCACATATCAAAACAATATAGAAATGCACCTAAAATAAAATTACCAAAATTCCCAAAAAATAGAGAATTTTTTATTTATTTATTTTCTTGTTTCCAATGTTCAATGAAGAAAGAAATGAAAACACATATCCCTAACATTGAGAGTCCAAAATCTCATCCTTGCAAGAAAGTCAAAACTAAAAAAGAAAATTGTAGGCAAGTAATGTTTTTTTTCATTTTAGTAGATATGCCCATATATTTCTCTAAGGGAACCTATATGAGCCTATGGTTTTATTGAAGGAAAGTCATGGGCACCCATGTTTGTAGCTAAAAATGGTAACAAGCAGAAGTCTCGAAAGGGTGAACAACCAAGATAAATATGCAATTTTTTCTTTTGAATTAGCAAGAAAGAAAAAATGACAAAGAAAAAAATCATATAAAACTTCAACAAACTAGAAAAATAGAGGAGAAAGACCCTAATAGGAAGAACTCAAAATTATTCGTAGTGGTGTCGTTATTTCTATTTGAGGGAAAATTCATTAATAATGGACATAGAAGATAATTAACTAACTTTTGGAATTCATACATCCCAAAAGCTAAATACCTAATGAAAATGCATGGAAGAATAATGTGATCAAATGGATAATTCCTTTATGTTGGCCATCTGCAATTTAAATACTTTTTCAAGATTCTAATATTTTCTTCAAACCTACACATAAAACCAATAACAAATCTTCTTTAAATCTAAATAGATATATAACTATGAATTATGATAAATAAATAGAATGATAACATACATTCATGATGCACAAATTCTATTTAACACTGAGACGTTACTTCACCCTCAAATAATAAATTAATAGTAAATCATCATAAATTGCATCATGATTTGGGGCTGAGGGGTTAGGGGGATTGGTTTGGGGAAGAAGAGAGATCTTCATAAATACATGAAACATGAAAAACAAATGCAAACTTATACCTAATAAATGTTGCAAGCATCTTCATCACTAGAGTTTGGGTTCCTTCTACTTGGACCACTTATTTGCTTACATGTTTTTCTATCCTCTCCAACTTCAATTGAGAGAACTATGAGATATTTTGAGCCAACTAATGATTAAGCGGATCTAATGAGTGGAAAAAAAACAAATATAGGGTTTCTCCTCTAAGAATTACTTCAACATATCCTCTCTCTCAGTGGATTATTGCTCCTCCTCCCAACCAATAACCATTATTTATATAAAGAAAATATGTTTAAGGTGGTTTGGGTTGGAAGTTAAAACTTGCATTAGTGTGTGGGCCCTATGAATTCCACTTATGAGAACAAATTTGGTGCACATTTTTTTATTATCTTTCTATAATGGAGTAAACTTATTTACTTAGGAAAAGTCATAGGTTTCCATTGAATTTCTTAACAAAAGTCATATGCATGTCATAAATGTAGGAGAAATACATGTAGAGAGGAAGGAAGAATAGGTAATTGATAGCATATGAATGGGTAATAAGGTACATATGATTATAGGTGACCAAATATAACCATAAAAATAATAAATCACCAAAGGATATAGATCCATAGTATTAATTAAAATAATGACAGCCAATACAACAACATCAACATGATACCTCCAAAATGTTGAGTGAACCTTGACTTAAAGTGTTTTGATGCTAAGAGTGATGGTTGTGACATGTTATTTCTTATGAAATCATCTATTGATCCAAATGGTTTTGGAAAGGCTCAAAATAAAAGTCTTCGTATTTCACCAAAAATAGGACCAAAATGTATAGATCGTCATCCTAATTCCAACGATGCACATGAAACTCAAATCCAACCTTGTACGTGCAAGTTATTCACAATCAAAGTTTAGGTAAAAAAGACTAGTACTTTTGTTGACAACTAAATTTGGAGGTTAGCTAAATCTGGAGGGTTGATCAAATCTAGTGAAACCCACCAAATTTGGTGACATATAACAAAATGAAAATTTGGCACTTATCAATAGTCATGATTGGTCAATTTGTTTCTTAATTTGTCTAGTGACCCTTAAAAATCCATCAGTCGACATGTTGTTGGGGATTAAAAAGAAAAATATTGAAAAAAATGGGGGGAGGACCCGCCCAACCCTCAAATATTATATATAAAACATATATGTTAATATAATGGCCAACAACCATGCCACAACCAATGGGGCTAGCATAGACTGAACTCGCTCAACCATTGGCGGACCCACTGACTAGCGACCCTACATTTAAATGGCGCCACCCATACCCCATTTGACATGGCCGTGAGTGGGAACAAAGGTCGAGGAGGAGATGTGGAACGAGGACCATGTGGAACCAAGCCTAGGAGGGGCACAATTTTCTAGGAGAGAATATTCCTTAAGCAAAATCTTTGAGGAATCTTAGATATTCCCTTAGGATTTATTTTTGAAGGTGTTAGAATTATGCCAAATTTATACCCATCTAAATCAAAATTTCGCCAAGATTCAAATGGTGCAATCCATTTCTTCATCTGAATAATTGATTTTCCACTCGTGTCTAGAAGATAATCTTCTGAGGAATCTAAAAGACTCCTAGAGAGCCCATGTTTGACCATCATAGAAAGGGGTTATGTTTATACTTAGATTTCATGATTCTTCACAAGGAACGTGATGGCGTAGATCATTTTTTCATCAGATTTGACAATTTTTAGGCAATCCCCAGATTTGGAAGTATAAGGTGTATTTTTGCCATGTGTTCATTTGATTTTGTTGAGATCACGATTTGAATATGAGATCCATTTATTCCACTTTGGGAGAGGATCATTGTATGCCACTTTATGTGAGAGATTTTTCATTTTCATGTTGAAGGAGAACATATTATGAGTGAGAGTTATTATAAGGATAACGTTTCTTGGGAGAGACATGCCACTCTAGATAAGGGGTTTCCTCCTTGTATTGACAGAGATTGCATCATGTACTCATCATCTTCTTGCAACGACTAATGAAGTGGCATCCCCACTCTTAACCCAGGGCCCAAAGACATAGTCCACACTAGATGAACTTCATTATCATATCATGTATTTATGATTGCTTCGAATTTGTTTCTTGTTTCATGTTGATGGTTTTCTGAAGTGTTGTTTAAGCATTCAAAATGCTCATAATTTCACATGGAAATATGCATTAGTAAAAGGTCCTATATGATGGGGATTTTTGTTTGAAAGCACTCATTAAAATTTTCTGGATCATTTATGTAAACAAAAATACATAAAACGAACAAATAGAGCCAATATTCATGTTGGAAATCTTTAACTAGGAAAACTAGCACCTAATATATATCCATTATCCTTATCCAAGTGGGCCGAGCTAGCTCAACAATGGCCAACTCATGACCTTACAATGGATTATATCAAGCCATTAAATAGGCTTCATCTTATTTATTGCCATGAGAAAAAAACCATGCGTTACAAAAACCATGGGATTTTAAACTACTATTATTAAACCCATCAATGATGGACACAACGTTATCTTAATTACTTTAAGAAAAAGTCAATATTAACCTAGGATTCCCCCTTTAAAATTGACTTGGGGTGAATAAATACCCCCTAGAGGTTTATAAATAGGGTATCTGATCATACAACATGAACCCCCCCCACCACCCCCAAATCACACACCATCACCTACATCTACATCTATGACTTACACTAGTGAACCATTAAACCAAGGGTGTGCATGCCTAAATAGGTATTGTAGCCATATTCCTATTTACAAGTGATAAAATTCAGCTCCATAAATTACAATTGTATTACCAAGCATGTGATGCTATGGAATATCATCTAATTTAATAGCAACATCCTTCCTACTGTGATTTTTCAAGTGCTCCACATTGATATTTGTAAAGAATTTCCATGTGCTATTTTATCATGATTCATGTTGTCACTCTCAGAGACAACCTCAAATTTCTTACAAGACCAATGCCTGGAACATCTAGATTTCTGTGTGTCTCATGATTCTCTGGTCTAGAGACATCACATCTATATATATATATATATATATATATATAATATATATATTATATATATATATATCATGGGTTGGTTCATTCATCCAAGGACATAAGCCATGTATTTCTGGTACTCTTTCACATATACAACTTGTTGGGGCAAAGTGATTGTTTGTCATTTAATTTGTCAACCCGGGGGTTTCGTAAACTTGTGAAGCATGCATGCACTATATGTGCTAGAAATTGTCTTTCAGTTTAGATCAATATAACTACAAAATAATGAAAACCAATTCATCTAATCTATGAAATCAAATAATGAAAATTAAATTCAACTAATCTGTGAAATAAAAAACAACTAATGTATACTTAGTTACTCCAGCATTCAATTATGAGGTGTTACCTTCTTGATATGATGTGTAAGCAACTATTTATACTTTAACTTCTAATGTCCTAGAAAAACAAGTAAAGTGTGCAGAAAATAACTCAGTAATTGCATATATTAAATATTCAACCACTCAATCTTGAAGTATGGTTAAATCAATGTCTTAGAATGATCTTTAGGAATATCAGTTAATGCAACTAAATGAGGATCTTAAAATAAAATATAAAAGCATGAAAAAGCAAAGCTCAATGATTGTATAGGTTGAGCATTCAATCACCCAATTTGAAGTCACCTTCTTGGCCTGATCTTTTATTCAACTATACAATGAATTAATAGTTGATCTAAGAAAGTAAATAACAGAACATGAAACGAAACTAAATAACTATGAGCTCTGGCCTCAAACTTAATCCAATTGGAAAATACATAAATCTTTCCTATTGAAATGTTTTTAGAAAAGCAAAGATTACATAGTCATTTTAAAACTAATACTAAGAAAGTAAATGAACTTTAATCTATAAAAGCAATTAAATCTCACACATTTTAGGTAGCTGATCTAAAAGTGTGAGAGATGGTAAATCGAGATGCTCCATATGTAAGACAAATCAAGTCAAAATGAAGGAACATTCATGAGTAAGGTGCCACAATCTGATTCTGTATTCAAAGTTTGAGCATAACTCTAGTTTTACACATGAAAATGATAGGAGAAAACTTCCACTATTTATACAAAAAGATGAGAAGCTATCTCATTAATGAGAGTCCATGAATATTTCCCTATATCTATAGAGTTACAGTCAAAATAGGAAATGATAATACACATGTCTTCTTAGAGTTTAAATACAAATAGGAAATGAGACACATATCCTCATGATCCCATGATCTTCTCCACTCAAATTCGAATTTGGTTTTGGGAGGCCACATAAGGGTATTTTAGAAGCTTCCTTTTGACCTACACATGTCAACAATCTAATCCCACTTGTTAAGTATAAGCATATGCACATTATTTTCTAATTTTTAACCATAAATTCACTTTAAAATGCTAAGAATTAATAAAGTTTGGAAAAACATAAATGTGACCCAATAATGATAATGGTAAGGTAAATGTAATGAAATGGATGTAAATGTAATGAGATAAAGGTGGAGTGAAGGTGACAATATAAAAATATAAATTAAAATGTAATGGAAGTGAATGACAATTCCAAGGCCCAACATACCCTCCAACTGAAGCTATTGCATGTCCTCATGCAATCTATTACATTAATTCTTTTTTATCCTTGAGCTTTGGCTTAACTTTGCATGATATCATTTGATAACTTCATACTTCTGCAAAATCTTTTAGTTGAATTGCAACATGGCTGGTTCTTGTGTTACAACCATATTTTGTTGTTGCATTCATTTTTGATCTTTGAACTTTGCATAATGATAATTTGATTATTGTTGCAAAGCATATCATTATTGGATTGCATCATAGTTGGTTCTTGTGTGACAACCATGATTGTGTTTGTATCTAATTATCTTTTTAGTATTTTTGACAAGCCTTTATATGCTCATAAAAATAATGCAATAGTTAATATCTTTTGAAAGTATGTGTGCTTTTGAATGTGATATGAATATGAATGTATCCCCCCAAACTAATGATATTGACAATTTTATGAGACGAGGAAGAGAAAAGTTTTTTCCAAAAATTATAATCTAGCTTTTCGAGGAATTTTCTGGTAAAAAGTTAGAAAATGACATACCTTAACTTACCCTTTAGAAATGGATGAGTTGCATGTGTGGTGGCTACAAAATTCTGATCATAATCTTCTTCAAGTGTTTGGAAAAGTCATGGAGAAAAGAGTTAAGATGACTTTTTATTTTATTTTATTAAATTAAAACTTGTTGAATCTGCTGTGGAATAGTGTTGATTCTGCTGCTGCCATCTGATTTTGTAATCGTTATTTGATTATGCAGCTGTCATCTGATTTTACAGCTACTATTTGATTCTGCAGCTGCCATCTGGTTCTGTAACTGCATATCTTCTACATTTTCTCCAAAATACGGAAAATGATAGTCTTCATGTCTTCAAAACTCATTGTCACAATTCCTGCTATGTGAATAAATGTTCAGATGTCAAACATAGCAGGAAATTGTTGACTTAGTGGCCATTAATAGATGCCACTAGTCAACACGAGAACTCCCACCATTGATGACAATGAGAGTCAAGATGCCAAACACATCTTGCTAAGTACAAATAATTTTATTGTTGTCGAGTACCTAGAAGATCTGATGAATAATGGACATTCATGTATTCCCATTGCTCGTTAGCATGAGGACTTGCCATTAAAGCATGCAAGCCTCAAGGTGTTTTTGCAAGGATTTTAGACTCAAAAGACTATGGACTCAGTAATTTGCATTGAAGCAAGATTTATTTGCGAAATGAAAAAGGATAGGAAAGGAAAAATGAAAATGGAAGATGGCAATGGAAAATAATAATGATAATGGGAAATAATCATGTAAGTGAGCTTCTTTCTTTTATTTGTGGGTTAGGCAGAAAGTGTATGTGAATAAAGGAAAATGAACAACTGACTCTTTCTAGGAAAAATGACTATGGCTTGCTTTGAATTCCTTGGTTGGATTTATAATTCAAAAGGGAGGAAAGGTAATGGTTTTGATGGATATGGAGATGGACTTGTTCTTATGTTTCTCATGGAATCGGTCCTTTGAAGACCAATTGTGCACACAATTAGTTTTCTTCAATGATCATTCGATCATCCCAAAACTGCAAAAAACTTGACATAAAAAACATAAGTGTGTTAAAAAAGAAATGGTCAGTTCCTTTCCGATTCTTACACAAAATGTCAAATGAAACAGACTAAGGAAAATAAAAAATGTTATATTCAGTCCAATTCATGATATCGATAACAATTCATTTTTAAGAAATAACTATGAAAAATAAATTAACTCCCTGTTGTTGGATGATTTCATGCACTGTGCTTAGTAAAACGATTGGCATCACAAAGATTTGTTGTGCCCTGCAAGTTAAAACTTCATAGAAAAATACCAGCAACAATATTAATATCAAATGTTCATAAATCATCTAAATAATTTTCCAATTGTTTTGCAAGCCATTATTGAATCGTTATTTGTGCTACAAAAATAACATGCTCTTAAAAATATTTGAAGCGACAAAAATATGAAAAAATACTTGTAAAGAAAGAAAAAAATTATTTCAATCAAATTTTGCAAGTATTTTTCTCTTTATAAATTTCTTCAATAAATTGATTGCATATGTATTAATCATAACAATATATATATATATATATATATATATATATATATTTTCCACAAATAAAATGATTTCTTTCATTCAATTTTTGAAAATTATTGTTGTTCATTTCATTACTTCAGAAGCAGGGACCTTTCTCATTCTAGCAGTTAGCATTCCTGGCCTTGGATAAAACTATGAAATGTGAACATGCAGAAACTTGTAATCTTTGATCAGATTAATAGTGGTCTCAAAATTAGCTTCCTTTCTTTTTCCTGGAAATCCACATATCACATCAGTCACTATTTGCATGTATGGCACAAGTCGTATTAATGTATCAACCACAAATCTAAATTCACTGATTGTGTATTCACGCTTCATAGCATTCAAAATAGAATCACTCCCTGACTACACTGGCACATGACGAAACGAGTATACACATGGGTGCAACATTAAGTTAGTAATTTCTTCCAAGTGTTCACGGATATAAAGGGGGTAAATATGTTGAAATTTTGAGGAGGAGCAAGAGTCATTGTTTGATTAGAAGTCTTAGTGAATTAAATGTGTTATTTCTGGTAAAACTTTGTGCATAAAAAAAAAAAATTGTTTCCCTCATGTAGTCAACAAACAAGGTCCTGAAGAACCGTGATTTTCTTCCAAATGGTTAGGAATCCATGGAAAAAGTTTCTGGCTTTTTCAATGCATCCCATTCTAGAAAAAACCCATGCCCTAGTTTTTTCAGATTCACCCTGGTTTTCTCAGAAAATTCATTTTAAAATCGGGTTTCAAGAGAGTTACACTTTCTGGAAGTTATGTTTTCTGCAAAAATCAATTTTTTATTTCTCCTAAACGGTTTCAAAATCCAGAAAATTGCTCACGAGTTACCTAAATGCCCCCATTCCAGAGAAAAACCATGCCTATGTTTTGTCTAATTTGTCTCGGTTTGCTCAGAATTTACATTTTAAAATTGCGTGTTTACGCTACTATGTTTTTTAGAAATGTTCTGTTGATTTTTGATTTGTAGGTTTTGAAGGTTAGGCTTGTGGTTGCGTGGATGTCTTCTAGTAAAGGAAAATGGAAGATCTAACTATATCAATCATCCTATTGAAAATTATGGGGGACTCAAAATTTGGAATGATATAAAAGATGGGACAACGCTTTGAAGAAATATAACCGTATCATTTTTGTAATCCACAAAAAATTCTTGCATTACAGAGGTAAGGATTTTTGCACATGGATTTGCAAGTCTTGCAGTAGCTAAATAATTTTTATGATATACTAACAAAACAATTTATTTTTCTGATCCTCTAGGTCACATGAAGTGCATAAGGAGAGCATACTTGAGAGATTTATTTTGTTAGCATAGTCAAGATTTTATCAATTGATTCCTCTATAAATTTTGCAAAAATAAAATGAAAAGGCTTGATCTCATACCTTAAATTAGCATTCGTGATCTTTGCTTGTGCTCATTGTTCTCAACCATTTGTTTTATTGCAAATTTTTCCTACCAAGGGTTAGTAGATAGGTGGTTCTTATTGCACCATAAAACATCAAATTTATCCTAAAAACTATAAAAAATTATTTTTATTTTTCCTATCTATCTAAAAACATTTTTTTATCTTTTATTTTTTTAAGTATATTCATGCTTACAAAGAAGCCATTTATGGATTAGAATTTTTGAAATGCTCATATCCAAACTTGAAAAATGTACTTGATTTTTTGTAAGATATGAAAAATCGACTTGACCTTTCGATTTTCCACAAGGATATCTTTGAAGAATTGATGAATATTGTGGCATAACTGCTTTTTGATACCATTCTTCAATGTAGTCTTTGGACTAAATTCTAAACCCTTTGTCCATAAATGGTTAGTAAAAACAAAAATAAATAAAATACAGTCTAAACTAAAAGCTAGTTCCTATGCACACTTCCCTGGAAACGACGCCAAAATGTTGGGGCAAAGTGATTGTTTTTCATTTAATTTGTCAACCCAAGGGTTTCGTAAACTTGTGAAGCATGCGTGCACTGTATGTGCTAGAAATTGTCTTTCAGTTTAGATCAATCTAACTACAAAATAATGAAAACTAATTCATCTAATCTATGAAATCAGATAGTGAAATGAAATTCAACTAACCTGTGAAATAAAAAATAACTAATGTATACTTAGTTACTCCAGCATTCAATTATGTAGTGTTACCTTCTTGAGATGATGTGTAAGCAACTATTTATACTTTAACTTCTAATGTCCTAGAAAAGCAAGTAAAGTGTGCAAAAAATAACTTAGTAATTGCATGTATTAAATATTCAACCATTCAATCTTGAAATATGATTAAATCAATTTCTTAGAATGATTTTTAGGAATATCTGTTAATGCAAATATAAAAGCACAAAAAAGTAAAGCTCAATGATTGCATAGGTTGAACATTCAATCACCCAATTTGAAGTCACCTTCTTGGCCTAATTTTTTGTTCAATTATACAATGAATTGATAGTTTGATCTAAGAAAGTAAATAACAGAACATGAAAGGAAATTAAATAACTATGAGCTCTTGCCTCAAACTTAATCCAATTGAAAAATACATAAATCTTTCCTATTGAAATGCTTTTAGAAAAAGAAATATTACACAGTCATTCTAAAACTAATACTAAAAAAGAAAATGAACTTTAATCTATAAAAGCAATTAAATCTCACACATTTTATGTATTTGATCTAAAAGTACGAGAGATGGTAAATCGAGATGCTACATATGTAAGGAAAACCAAGTCAAAATGAAAGAACATTCATGAGTAAGGTGCCACAATCTAATTCTATATTCAAAGCTTGAGCATAAATACAATTTTACACATGAAAATGATAGGAGAAAACTTTCCCTATTTATACAAAAATATGAGAAGATATCTCATTAATGAGAGTCCATGAATCTCTCCCCATATCTATAGAGTTACAATCAAAATAGGAAATGATAAGACACATGCCTTTTTAGAGTTTTAGTACAAATAAGAAATGAAACACATATCCTCATGATCCCATGATCTTCTCCACTCAAATTCGAATTTGGTTTTGGGAGGCTACATAAGGGTTTTTTAGAAGCTTCCTTTTGACCTACACATATCAACAATCTCATCCCACTTGTTAGGCAAAAACATATGCACATTATTTTCTAATTTTTAACCATAAATTCACTTAAAAATGCTAATAATTTATAAAGTTTGGAAAAACATAAATGTGACCCAATAATGATAATGGCACGGTAATGTAATGAAATAGATGTGGAGTGAAGGTGAAAATATGGAAATATAAATGAAAATGTAATGGAAGTGAATGAAAATTTCAAGGCCCAACACAACTCACAAAAATATATGTATAAACTAGTGGAGGTTGAGTAGTTCGAGGACCTATAGTTTAATAAGCTTTGGTAGAGAAATGAAAGAAGAGAAGGAGATAGAATAACTCATCATATAGAGCTTGAAACATCAATAATTATACACTTATCAGTGTTAAATATAGACATAGCAGATGAAAGAAGATTGGGTGCGATGATTCACGGAGCGCAATTTTAAATATATAATCTCAAAGATCCATACATACATTTGAATTAACGAGTCAACAAAAATGAATCTGTAAGAACATATGAAACAATTATGGAACCTACAATTATATGAAATCAGAGAGGAAACATGACCATTTCATTAATATTCTGAAAGATGCAAATCATGAAGTCATACCATCTAAAAAAACATGTAGCTAATCTTTAGGATTCAGAACCTTTTCTAAGTGTTTCTTCCTCCCTTTTATAAGGAGAGGGAGAACATGGAGATTAGTTACAAAACATTTTAGGCCAGAGCTTCTAGCGGTCGGCATGACTAGCTATCTTGGCATGTAGTCTCTTTCACCTCCAATTATTACAATAGAAAGGTACTTTTCTTGGAAATAAAAAATAATGGAAATCAAAATAAACAAAACAAAATTAACAAGTGCACTAAAATGATGGTCTTGTAAAAATATCTCCACGCCACTCTCTTTGTTGGCCTCTAGTCCAACCACGTTTTTGCTACATTATGCATCATTCTCTCTCGGTCAGTTTCCTGTCTCTTTTGGTCTCAACAGTTTCACTTCTGCACTTAGAGGAACCCAAAAGTGGTTCTACGTAGTGGCCATGACATATCCTAAACATCGCTGCCAACTCATTTGTCCCTCTAAACTTCCTATGGAACACTATCGAAACCATACATGCCCTATTAAATAGTTATACAGTTGTATCGAAGCTCAAGCTGTTCAAGAACTTTAAACTGGACAGGCTCTGTAAATCTGCAAATGTCGATCTCTTTAAGCCCCTTTTACTTTGATCCCTTTTGGTATTTCTTCATCATATGACTGGAGGTTATGATCGAGTGCTTGGCCAAATATCAAAGGTTAGAAAATCAGCGATTTCCTATCAACGTCCTTGGTATATCCTCCTAAAACTTGCAATTGCCGATCATCCTTTGTGCTTATCCCTTGGTTCCTCGACTCTTTATGTGACCATGGGCCAGCCCCTGCATCGGAGACCCTTTAATGGCGGATTGCAATTGAGGTTTCAACTTTGATGTAAAGACATGCCTCATCTCGCGAACAATGATCTTCGATTAGTGATGTCATCACTCTACCACATGTCACTTTCTGAGTGGTGACACGTGTCACCTGAATATGCCCCCTTTGGACCATTGAAAATGCCATATCTGCATGCCATTTTCCTCCATACTGCCATGTCATGATGACATAATATGCCACGTGGATTTATTGGGACCAATAGTATCCTGACACGTGGCCTTCTAGAGGAGAGAGAAGATGCATTCCTGCCCTTGGTTTTTCATTGAAATCCTTTGCAAATCACTTTCGGCCTTTCCCAACATTTGAACACTATCATCATTATTGTTTATCACACATTGCAATTCCATTAGGATTGACACTTTTGAAAATAATGACCATCAATATGCAATACAACCTGGTCACTAACTATCGAATGCACTGTGTATGAGAGCCCGCTGATTGTAGATTTGTGACATGCCCAACGCTGTTACGATCATCGTTTGCTGATTTCTGATATTTGATTGCTAATATCGGCGATTGCTGATCACAATTTTACTTTGACCTCGTCGATATGTGAGACTGCTAATACATGACCTTTGATATATCAGGTATCTGACATGTGATGGGTCAATATGTCATGCTGCTCTAAGTGCGATCATCGATATGCCGACATACTATGTGCCATGGATCCCTAATCGTCGATATGTCGATATTGCTCTAGACCTCCGATGTGTGGGACCTCTGATATGTCTGGACTTATGATTTGTGGGATTGCCAATATACTAAGACCAAAGGTTTTACACTTAGGCATTTTCTCCTTATTTTCTGATTTTCAAAGGTAACCTTCAATCTGCTCTAACTTTTGATTTCGGAGTCCATATGGGGAGTTCTATATACCATTGGAAAGATTCTTCAGAGCAATTTCCATTGGAGAGGGTTTGATTTAGTTTTGAGTGCTTCTATGGCAATGGAGGCTAGCTCCAAACGTATCTATTATTTTTCTCTCTTTGAACAACTGGAACTCTTTTTTCAGAAGGTTACAACATTGGCTCCACCTGGGGACAGGGCATTGGATTGCAATGTGTCGAGAACCTACATTCTATGAAATTCTATTTTTTGGGCATGGAATCTTTTTAAACAAGTGAAAATTTTGTGAAAGTGAAATTTTAAATAGAAAACTGAAAATTTTATATGATAATTACAATGTACACACCTGTATTTACAATGAGTGCAAGATAGGTATATTTAACTCTAGAAATAGAGTTTGAGGAACTGCCCATTTATTGGCAGCTCTAATGATTCACATTCCATATTTTCAAGTAGGTACATATCATTTCCTTTTTCCTTTAAAATTTTAAAAGGGTTGAACCAAAGTGAATCAAATTTTCCGTGTTTATCTTTTTCTTCTCATCGGACATCCCATTGAAGAACTAAATCTCCTGGTTGAAGAGGCCAATCTTTGGCCTTTTTGTCAAACAAGGTTTTCATCTTCTGTTTGTAATTTTCCAATTTAGCCCCCACCTATTCCCTATTTTCATGAAGCTCAACCAGTTGGTTTATCCTTCGTGTCAAAGCACTTGGCTCCTCCTCAGCTTCTGGTAGTAACTTCACCACTGACATTGTTGATTATGTTGGGAAGACTACAACCTTACCATACACTAGCTCGAAAAACAATTTTCCAGTGGAATGTTGAGGAGCCACTCGATTATCCTAGAGTGAAAATTTCAATTGGGTGTCCCAATTCCTCTGATTTTTAGTGATGGTCTTCTTCAGTACTCTCACCACAGTTTTGTTGGACTCAACTAAACCATTTTCTTGAGGATAATAGGTAGTGGAGTGCCCAATGATGATATATTTTTGACGAAATATGATGAATTTTTTAGACCTGAAGACTTGAGCATTGTCAGTGATGATTTTGGTAGGGAAACCAAAACGCGATAATATCTTTCCCTCCATAAACTTAATTACCACCAAGTCTATAGAGTTTCTTGCTAGGATGCCTCTACCCACTTGGTTAAATAATCCATTGCTATTAATATGCACTTATGTTGGCCACTGGAATGTGGGTTTATCTCTCCTATGAAGTATAGTCCCCACCATCTGAAGGGTTCTTCCACATGCACTTGGATCATGGGAAGAGGAGAATGTTTTTGTCCCTCAACAAAGACTTGGCATTTCTGACATGACCTGACTTGTAAATGCACATTTCCAAATTGTGTAGGCCAGCAGAATCTTGCCTTTAGGATTTTGTGAGTTGTGGTCTTCCAGCTGTAATGACCTCCACAAACTCCTCCATGAAATTTCTCAATCACTTTATGAGTTTCACCCTCTACCAAACATAACAACAAAACCCCCACTGAGTCTTTCAAGTAGAGTTGACCATTGGATTTTTATCTAGGCATTTCTCTCTATGGATAAAGATGATCTGTCTAGCCCAATGAGTGGGACTAGCAACCTACATGACAATCTACTAGACACTTTCCTAAGCTAAAATCAAAATAAAAGAAGAGGAAAATGGCCTACCTTGTTCTGATGCTATAATATCCTCCCTTTTTGACAACCTCGAATCACTTGTGCCATGGGCTCGGTCCTACTGCTCACAACATTTGAATGCCTACAGACGAGATCAAGACACAACAAAGCATACAAGTACAAATAGCATAATCGAAAGTAACCTACTTAACAAATCAAGGAGCATTAAGATAAAAGATGCATTAACACACACATTTATGGAAAGTGAACCAGTAGTTGTATATATTAATAGAATAAAGGAGGAAGCATACAACCAAGCCTTGATGTCAATAAGATCTCCTTGAGTGAATGTCCAAGTCCAAGTTCAATCTCTCCAAGCACTCCTTCTCCAAGCCAAATGAGTAGCATGTAGGCACATTCTCAGCATAAGGGTGAAAATAGCTAAAGACCAACCATTTGGGAATGGGATAGGATAAATATATAGGAAGGGAAAGGGATTTAGGGTCTCTCCAAATATAGGATAAGGCCCTCATCTCAAGGAAGTATCTCATAGGGATAATACCAAAGAGCGAAGTTGAGAGAACTCAACCTCATCCATGCTGAAAAACCTCCAGTTCATTGTTATGGAAGCCTCTAGATCACGAATCTTTTTGTCCTCTTTGGGAAAATTACCTTTTAGGGATCATCACTGGTATCCAAGACAAAATCATACTAGCATCATGGGGATAGTATAGTGCAACTATTGACCATCACGGTTTGCAGTGTCAAGGGATCAATGATCTTCAAATTAGGGTTTTAGAGCCCTTTTCTTCAGGGGAAGCTCAAGGAATTTTTCCATCAGCGTTTTAGGGAGGATTTGAGCTGCATATCTAGATGAGTACATTGCATGATGGTCATGTTTCAGGAACTTCGTGGTATGTCATAGGGAAGTGCAGGAGGTGTGACAAAATATTGTGTAACAGATTCCCCCTAAAGCATGAAGGAAGAACATGGAGTGATGGCTGAGATGCTTTACAATATTTTGCAAGGACAAGAACAAACACTATTAGGAGACCTGCAAATCAAGGACACATATACATATACATATATGATATCAAAACATGAATCCACGATATGGACACAACCATCCAGATAGTAAGGGCTATGTAAAAGATCCATGACATGGGCACAACCACCCAAATGAGAAGGATCATATGTAAATCTAAGATCCAAGGTATGGAAGAATCCACTTGATATAGAAGGATCATCATAAATGTAAAGTCCCATGGTATGGTGAAAACCATCTGTATAGAACAAACATCTATATAGCCATGAATAATTCATAACTCCACGCAACTTGAACCATATGAAACAAAACTCAGGGTCTTGTGCTCCATCCCAAATCGATCAATGTATGAATTCTAACATGCGAATGAATGTGTCAAAGTTGAACATGCTAGAAAACCACCTAATTACCATCCATTGATGTGGACTGTTAATAGGCACAAGAGGGACCACCAATAATGACAATGGCTCTCAAGATATGATAATACAATATGTGAATGTGAAAAATGAAACTGAAGTCAAACACTCATGGAATCATCTGATCGAAGGCCAGTGATGGAAACCTATAATTGGATACGAAGAAATTTCCATTAAGGCATGCAAACTCTAAGTTACTAAAAGAGAGTCTCTAAGTCATCTTCCTGGATAATGAGCTGAAGTCAACAGGAAGTGACCCATCAAAGGAGGGTCGTGATGAGTCCCCCATCATCATCACGAAACAAGGAATAAAGTGAAATGAAATGAATAAGATCCATGGCTATAGCAAAGGGTCATACAATGTATAGGTAATAGACTACAGATAGGAATTCCCTTCAACATCAGCGACATGACTCTAGTGTGTGGAAATGTTTGACTCAACATAACACCAAGGGTCATGATGAAAAAATGGAATAGTCAGATGAGAGGAAAAATGGATCACCCAAACTTGGAAGGACAAGTGAGTGAGCGAGCATATACCAAACTCGACATGAGAAATAAATGTGTGTCATGTTCAAGAGCGACATGTTTCCTATACAAGGGATGTTTCACTTTCATTTTCCCCACTATTTCTAGCGATTACCCAAATTATTTTTTATCACAAGCTTGAAGGGGATAGCATATTCTTGTCATATAAGTTCATTCTTCAAATGAATCCATCCTAGTATGTTTTATGAGTCCTAGGAAGGAGAAACTCAGTCTCATCATGGTGATGATTCTTTCATCATAAAGTTTTAATGAGTCCAATGAAAGAATAACTCGATATCTTTTTCATATTTAGAGAGTTTGGAAGAGAGACGAAAAATAAAACTCCATCATGTCCCTTTTCATAATTTGTCCCTCGAACCCAAAAAGGTAGAAAAAATTATCTGAAAGAACCTCTTGACCATGTCAACCAAGGTGTGCCCTTTTTGTAAATAGTCAATCCCAGCTCGAAAAAGGTGTAAACATATACTGAGATGATGTCAATTCATTTAATTTAACAAGTTTGAAAGGACAAGTACTCATAAAACTTTTCACATTTAGAGATTCATAAAAGAGCTTAAAGATGACTCCACCTGGAAGAACAAGTGGTATAAAAGGACAACAGCTAGTTCTGGTCACGATGGAATTGCTCAAAACATGTAAGTGTCAAGAGGTTGGCTGATAAGACCACTCATCATAGATGTTCCTCAGGCAAGGGTAAAACAACCAAGTGAAAGCGTATGATCAAACAAAGAGATGGTGACTATGGAAACAAAATACCAAGGCTCATCCAACAAATATTAGTTGATAGAAATGACAATCACGAGATGTAAAGTGAGAATGGTTTCATTTTTACACAAGCTTAAAACAGAAACAAACTATGCTTGGAATAAGTTTGCATGGCCCTAGCATAATGACTCAATTTGATGTACATGCCCCCTAAGCTTCATTTCATGCAACTAAGTTGGCTAAAAGTTACTAACAGGTGGATGGAATGAAGGTTCACTTATGAGATCAAGTGAAAGACTCGACTGAGATTTTATGAGATCTAATTAAAGACTCAAATAGGATGGGGATTTGTTTCTTTTTTAAATGAGCTTGGCACAGGAAAAGAACCATGCTCATGGGAACCTATTTCATTTTTTAATGAGGTTGACATGGTAAAATAATTATCCTCATGGAGACATATTTCATCTTTTAACAAGGTTGACATAGTAAAAGAAATATCCTCATGGAGACCTATTTCATTTTTTAACAAGGTTGACATAGTAAAAGAACTATCCTCATGGATACCTATTTTATTTTTTAACGAGGTTGACATAGTAAAAGAACTATCCTCATGGAAACTTATTTCATTTTTTAACGAGGTTGACATAGTTAAAGAACTATCCTCGTATCCCTTGTTTGATTTTTTTAGGAGCTTTACACAAGACAAGGAACTCTACTCCATGGGAACCTATTTCATTTTCTAACGAGGTTGACATGGTAAAATAATTATCCTCATGGAGACTTATTTCATTTTTTAATGAGGTTGACATAGTAAAAGAACTATCCTCATGGAGACCTATTTCATTTTTTAACGAGGTTGACATAGTAAAATAACTATCCTCATGGAGACCTATTTCATTTTTTAATGAGGTTGACATAGTAAAAGAACTATCCTCGTGGAGACTTATTTCATTTTTTAACGAGCTTTACATAGTAAAAGAAATATCCTCATATCCATTGTTTCATTTTTAAGGAGCTTCACACAAGACAAGTAACTTTGCTCCATGCACTTGAACACCGACCAAAAGAGGCCATGGATTCCAAGAGGTTCTCATCAGATGGGAGAAAAACACTCTGGAAGGGATACACGTATAGGGATCCAATTGAAAAATTGAGCTCCAATTCCCCCAGTACATGGTGTACTACATCATCGACTAGATCATCAGTAGAAGTAGGCATGGAATAGGTGGCCACGTAGTTAACCTGTGACGAGGGTGATATTGCTTGCACATCAAAACCATTTAGGGATGATGGTTGAGTGGGAGCTGATTTAGGACCAATGAATGTAAGCTAATAAATGATCACAATTATTCCTTTGTATGGGAAAACATCACCCGAAAGAGGGAGGAAACAAGATCTCCCATGACATAAACATAGTCATGACCAAGGAGTAGATTAAAATCTAAAGGGCCTTAGGCAACCATCACATCTATGTAAACAATATTTCCTCCCAAAGTAATAGGTAACTTAGGAAGGATCCCTAACAGTTGACTGGTTCCTATATTAAAAACTAACAAATTATGGGTAATGGGGACAAGTTGAGGAGAACTTAAGCTTGCCAAGAAATTGAGGACAAAATGCTAATAGATGTGCCCTCATCTATGAATGTGCTAGGTACGACCATATGGTAATTTTGTATTATAATCTGGAAAGGCACATAAGATGGAAGACGATATCCTACCATTCGAATCCAATCAAAATAAGTGACCAAACTACTCAGAGGGGGTGTCATAGGAACGTGAGATATGCCCTCTTGTGTTATGGGAATAGGAAAACGACTCTCATGCACCGTTGATCCAGATTTAAACAGGAACGCAATAAAATACAGAGATAACCCTATACACAAAGATGCAGTGGAAATAATGCTTCATTTCATTAATGGAAAATACCGAAATATGCTTGCAACCAGAATTGGAAATAAACCAGCTAGGGCGATGGTAGCTTATCTCTGAGAAGAGATGTGCGGCTACATGCCTCTAAACTATTCCGAACTGTGTTACAATAAGGCTCGAAGGCCTATTTATTGTTGAGAAACAATGGAAAACCCTTCACATTCCAAAACCTAACCCTAGAAGATGAAACGCCAAATGGTGGGCCCCGTTTTGGGTAAATTGGTACATCAATTTCCCGGGGTCGTAACTTTGGCATATGATCTCCGTTTGACGCGTACAATAGCTCATTAGAAAGATCTATTCGAGCACTATCATTGTTGGAACGGGCAACATCCGTCCATTGCATGGACCCATGTTGCCCCTGGATTCCCCAAAAAAAACGTCGTTTAAGGCCTCAAAACGGCTCCGGAAGTTCAGGACCCGAAAAACTGCTAAAAATAGTAAACTGTGCTACAATTTAGGAAACTGAAAAAGCTGAAAGAGACAATTGTGGGGGTCAAAATGGGATAGGTGGGTGGCCACCAACATCCACCTGGATCATTCCTCCCGCCTTAGGAAGTAATGGTCCCCATTGCGTTGAGTTCCTCCATCTGCTGAACTTGTCCTGCAATCTCTGATGTGTCCAGTAATGGTGGGAAGCATGGTCGACGACGGTCCACATTGAACACTTGGTGCATGCTAAGGAATGGAGGAATGATGTGCTTAAAAGCATTGTTTCACGTAGCCTTGGTACTGGTGTAAGGACCATGTCGGAGTGGTCTAAGTTTCTGATGGGTTCTGGTAAGGCGTTCTTTTTGCAGATGTAACCAAACTTTGTCACCCACCTGAAACTTGTGTGGTACCCCTGAGGGTGAGGAGAAGTTGTTCCTGTGTTCTGTCATGACTATATTCCTCTGCTGCTGCTGCTGCGTGGAGGAACCCTTTGTGGGGTCCATGGATGTAGCAACGATCTTCCCCTTACTTTGGGAGCGAACCAAACAGAAAATAAATTTCCTGGTCTGTGATATGAGCTTGCTGCCTTTCTTAGCAGTGATCAAAGATGTGGCAGTAGGTGGGGCTATCTCTGGTATCCTGTATAATGAATTACTCAAAGAAATAATGACAGCACGAGGCCTTGACTCATACACAGCATGTCGCCTCCACAAGTATGGCTGGCCTAATAATACATCACAAACATCCAGAGGTGTAACATCACACAATACCTCGTCTGTGAATGGTTTGATGCTGTAGGGAAGGAAGCACTGCTAGAGAACTTTGAGATCTCGTCCTTCATGAATCCACCCAATACTATACGGCTGCGGGTGTGGTGTAGTTGGTAGGCCCAACCGCTTCACGACCTCTGCTGAAATAAGGTTCTTTTAGCTGCCACTGTCGAAAATGAATTGTAGCAGCGAACCCTTCACCCACATCTGTGAGTGGAAAATACGTTCCGCCTCCTCTGGGTCATTCTTCTGGATCTTGGCAGTTGTGATAGTGGCGCTAGGATCTGCATCAATGATCTGCTTCGCTTTACCATTCCCCATGTCAAGTTCTAGCTCAGGCTCAGAACATGCATCTAATTCAGAAGCCTTCAACTCAACGACTAGCGATTGCTTGGTCCGACACTCACTTGCATTATGAGTGGGACTCTTGTGGAACTCACACCACTTTCCTATGTCCTTCTTCGACTTCGTGGTGTTTCTCTTTTCTTGTGGCTTTGACGGGTTGTCTTGGGTCACCCTGCCTTGGCTTTGTCCTTTAGGCTTCGGATTTACAAATCCAAAGTCTCGCTTCTTCTGTTTGAACTTTTGCTCGATTTTGATAGCGTATCGGTATGTTGTGCCAAGCGAGGAGATGTTCAAGAACTCCATCTCTTCCTGGATGTATTTGTGTAGGCAGCCATGGTATTTGAGTACCAGATGCATCTCAGAATCTTTGATACCCAACTGTGTATGAAGGGTGTGAAAAATGTTTGTGAACTCAGGCACATCTTGGTCCCGTCCCTGCCGCAGCGTGGTCCATTTGATGTATTTGTCCTCATAGCTTTTGACAGGGTAGTACTGTTCCTTGATAGCATCTCGGAATGAATCCCAAATGGGTGCGGCTTAAAATAGTGAGCCTGTAGTTCCATCCTTCTGCTCACAGTAGGTTTCCCACCAGTCCTTGACGTGGGGGGCTGCTTTGAGAAGAGCGAAAACAATCTTTTCCCGACTTGAAAATTCATG
>APFE030559984.1:95871-156251 GCA_000404065.3 Pinus taeda
GCTGTGTGGAGGAACCCTTTGCGGTGGTCATGGATGTAGCAACGATCTTCCCCTTACTTTTGGAGTGAACCATACAGATGAATTTCCTGGTCTGTGATATGAGCTTGTTGCCTTTCTTAGCAGTGATCAAAGAGGTGGCAGTAGGTGGGGCTATCTCTGGTATCTTGTATAATGAATTACTCAAAGAAATAATGACAGCACGAGGCCTTGACTCATACACAGCATGTCGCCTCCACAAGTATGGCTGGCCTAATAATACATCACAAACATTCAGAGGTGTAACATCACATAATACCTCGTTTGTGAATGGTTTGATGCTGTAGGGAAGGCAGCATTGCTGGCGAACTTTGAGATCTCGTCCTTCATGAAGCCAACCGATACTGTACGGCTGCAGGTGTGGCGTAGTTGGTAGGCCCAACTGATTCATGACCTCTGCTGAAATAAGGTTGTTTTGGCTGCCATTGTCGACAATGAATTGTAGCGGCGAACCCTTCACCCACATCTGTGAGTGGAAAATACGTTCCCCCTCCTCTGGGTCTTCTGGCTCATTCTTCTAGATCTTGGCAGTGGTGATAGTGGGCTGGGATCCGCATCAATGATCTGCTTCCCTTTACCGTTCCCCTTGTCGGGTTCTGGCCTAGGGTCAGAACATGCATCTAATTCAGAAGCCTTCAACTCAGCCACCAGTGACTGCTTGGTCCGACACTCACTTGTGTTATGAGTGGGACTCTTGTGGAACTCACACCACTTTCCTGTGTCCTTCTTTGGCTTCGTGGTGTTTCTCTTTTCTTGCGGCTTCAACAGGTTGTCTTGGGTCACCCCGCCTTGGCTCTATCCTTTGGGCTTTGGATTTGCAGATCCAAAGTCTCGCTTCTTCTGTTTGAACTTTTGCTCGATTTTGACAGCGTATCAGTATACTGTGCCGAGTGAGGAGATGTTCAAGAACTCCATCTCTTCCTGGATGTATTTGTGTAGGCAGCCACGGTATTTGAGTACCAGATGCAGCTTAGAATCTTTGATACCCAACTGTGTACGAAGGGTGTGAAAAATGTTTGTGAACTCAGGCACAACTTGGTCCCGTCCCTGCCGCAGCGTGGTCCATCTGATGTATTTGTCCTCATAGCTTTTGACAGGGTAGTACTGTTCCTTGAAAGCATCTTGGAATGAATCCCACCAAGTGGGTGCGGCTGAAAATAATGAGCCTGCACTTTCATCCTTCTGCTCGCAGTAGGTTTCCCACCAGTCCTTGACGTGGGGTGCTGCTTTGAGAAGAGCGAAAATAATCTTTTCCCGACTTGAAAAATTCATGAACAGAGAAATACCCATCTAGCAGATTTAACCATTTATCTACGGCATCTGCGTCTATTTTACCCTCGAAGATGGGGATTTCAAAATTAACTTGTACCTTAAAGGGCGTGGCGTTTCCAGAGTCGCTGCTGGTAGCTGATGCGTCACCTCTAGGTAGCTGCTGAAGGATCTGCGCAAAGCTATCCATCATCGCGTTCCTTTGCTGCTCGAGCGCTTCTTCGAGCAAGATTTTGATAGGATCTCCTGCCCCCTCGTCTTTCTTCTCATCCGCCATGGGAAGCCGTCGGGATTTGCGAGGCTGGTCTTGCAAAGGTTCGACCAGTTCAAGCCCTAACTCCTTATATCCTGACCTCGTCGGGGACATGCAAAGAAAACCGAGAAAAAGCAGACCGCTCTGATACCACTGATCCGGATGATTTAAACAGGAACGCAACAAAATACAGAGATAACAATATACACAAATATGCAGCGGAAATAATACTTCATTTCATTAATGGAAAATACTGAAATATGCTTACAACCAGAATTGGAAATAAACCAGCTAGGGCGATGGTAGCTTATCTCTGAGAAGAGATGTTCGGCTACATGCCTCTGAACTGTTCCGAACTTGTGTTACAATGAGGCTCAAAGGCCTATTTATCATTGAGAAACAATGGAAAACCCTTCACATTCCAAAACCGACCCTTAGAAGATGAAACACCAAATTGTGGGCCCCGTTTTGGGTAAATTGGTACATCAATTTCCCGGGGTCGTAACTTTGGCATACGATCTCCGTTTGACGCGTATGATAGCTCGTTAGAAAGATCTATCCGAGAAATACCACTTTGGGAAGGGAAACTTTGGTCAATAGACCCACGTTGCGCCCATATTTCCCAAAAAATCGTCATTTAGGGCCTCAAAACGGCTCCGGAAGTTCAGGACCCGAAAAACTGCTAAAAATAGTAAACTGTGCTACAATTTAGCAAACTGAAAAAGCTGAAAGAGACAGTTGTGGGGGTCCAAATGGGATAGGTGGGTGGCCACCAACATCCACCTGGATCATTCCTCCCCCCTTAGGAGGTAATGGTCCCCATTGCGTTGAGTTCCTCCATATGCTGAACTTATCCTGCAATCTCTGATGTGTCTAGTAATGGTGGGAAGCATGGTCGACGACGGTCCACATTGAACACTTGGTGCAGGCGAAGGAATGGAGGAATGATGTGCTTCAAAGCATTGTTGCATGTAGTCTTGGTACTGGTGTAAGGACCATGTCGGAGTGGTCTGAGTTTTTGAGGGTTCTGGTAAGACGTTCTTTCTACAGATATAACCAAACTTTGTCGCCCACCTGAAACTTGTGTGGTACCCCTGTGGGTGAGGAGAAGTTGTTCCTGTGTTCTGTCATGACTATATCCCTTTGTTGCTGCTGCTGCGTGGAGGAACCCATTGCAGGGGTCGTGGATGTAGCAACGATCTTCCCCTTACTTTTTGAGTGAACGAGACAGAAAATAAATTTCCTAGTCTGTGATATGAGCTTGCTACCTTTCTTAGCAGTGATCAAAGATGTGGCAGTAGGTGGGGCTATCTCTGGTATCCTGTATATTGAATTACTCAAAGAAATAATGACAACATGAGGCCTTGACTCATCCACAGCATGTCGCCTCCACAAGTATGGCTGGCCTAATAATACATCACAAACATCCAGAGGTGTAACATCACACAATACCTCGTCTGTGAATGGTTTGATGCTGTAGGGAAGGCAGCACTGCTGGAGAACTTTGAGATCTCGTCCTTCATGAAGCCACCCGATACTGTACGGCTGCAGGTGTGGTGTAGTTGGTAGGCCCAACCGCTTCACGACCTCTGCTGAAATAAGGTTCTTTTGGCTGCCACTGTCGACAATGAATTGTAGCGTCGAACCCTTCACTCGCATCTGTGAGTGGAAAATACATTCCCCCTCCTCCGGGTCTTCTGGCTCATTCTTTTAGATCTTGGCAGTGGCGATAGTGGCGCTGGGATCCGCATCAATGATCTTCTTCCCTTCACCGTTCCCCTTGTCGGGTTCTGGCTCAGGGTCAGAACATGCATCTGATTCATAAGCCTTCAACTCAGCCACTAGCGACTGCTTGGTCCGACACTCACTTGTGTTATGAGTGGGACTCTTGTGGAACTCACACCACTTTCCTCTGTCCTTCTTCGGCTTCGTGGTGTTTCTCTTTTCTTGCGGCTTTGACGGGTTGTCTTGGGCCACCCCGCCTTGGCTCTGTCCTTTGGGCTTCGGATTTGCAGATCCAAAGTCTCGCTTCTTCTGTTTGAACTTTTGCTCGATTTTGACAATGTATCGGTATGCTGTGCCGAGTGAGGAGATGTTCAAGAACTCCATCTCTTCCTAGTTGTATTTGTGTAGGTAGCCACGGTATTTGAGTACCAAATGCAACTCAGAATCTTTGATACCCAACTGTGTATGAAGGGTGTGAAAAATGTCTGTGAACTTAGGCACATCTTGGTCCCGTCCCTACTGCAGCATGGTCCATCTGATGTATTTGTCCTCATAGCTTTTGATAGGGTAGTACTGTTCCTTGATAGCATCTCGGAATGAATCCCAAGTGGGTGCGACTGAAAATAGCGAGCTTGTAGTTTCATCCTTCTGCTCGCAGTAGGTTTCCCACCAATCCTTGACGTGGGGGGCTGCTTTGAGAAGAGCGAAAACAATCTTTTCCCGACTTGAAAATTCACAAACATAAAAATACCCTTCTAGTAGATTTAACCATTTATCTACCACATCTGCGTCTAATTTACCCTCGAATATGGGGATTTCAAAACTCACTTGTACCTTAAACAGTGTGGCATTTCCAGAGTAATTGCTGGAAGCCGATGCGTCACCTCTGGGTAGTCGCTGAAGGATCTGCACAAAACTATCCATCATCACGTTCCTTTGCCGCTCGAGCGCTTCTTCAAGCAAGATTTTGATAGGATCTCCTGCCCCCTCATCTTTATTCTCATCCGCCATGGGAGGCCGTCGGGATTTTCGAGGCTGATCTTGCAAAGGTTCGACCAGTTCAAGCTCTAACTCCTTATATCCCGACCTCGTTGGGGACATGCAAAGAAAAACAGAGAAAAAATAGATCGCTCTGATACCACTGATCCGCATTTAAACAGGAACACAATAAAATACAGAGATAACCATATACACAAATATGCAGCGGAAATAATGCTTCATTTCATTAATGGAAAATACCGAAATATGCTTACAACCAGAATTGGAAATAAACCAGCTAGGGCGATGGTAGCTTATCTCTGAGAAGAGATGTGCGGCTAGATGCCTCTGAACTGTTCCAACTATGTTACAATAAGGCTAGAAGGCCTATTTATTGTTGAGAAACAATGGAAAACCCTTCACATTCCAAAACCTAACCCTAGAAGATGAAACGCCAAATTGTGGGCCCCGTTTTGGGTAAATTGGTACATCAATTTCTGGGGGTTGTAACTTTGGCATACAATCTCCGTTTGACGCGTATGATAGCTCATTAGAAAGATCTCTCCCAGAAATACCACTTTGGGAAGGGAAAAATTGGTCCATGGACCCATGTTGCCCGCATATGTCCGAAACAAAACGTCGTTTAGGGCCTCAAAACGGCTCCGGAAGTTCAGGACCCGAAAAACTGCTAAAAATAGTAAACTGTGCTACAATTTAGGAAACTAAAAAAGCTGAAAGAGAAAATTGTGGGGGTCCAAATGGGATAGGTGGGTGGCTACCAACCTCAACCTGGATCAACCTTTGGGATGGGAGGATTTCCCTCCAGTTCATTTGAAACTGGAGAAACTGGAAGAACGCGATTGGTATGGGGTTCACTCTCTACCTGAAAGGTACGGTTAACGAAAGGTGGATCCAAGTCTACCATTTTCTCAACCAATGTTTGGTCAAGAATGAACTCACGAGACTCACATTCAGAGAGAGCGGGGTTGACCAAAGATGACTTTTGATGAATCACTAGATCAACTAGTGAAGGATCATGGGAAAGCTTTTGATACCCAACTAGAAGACGACGTTGAGAATCTGTAAGGTTTTCCAACACTTCAGAAGCTTCACCAATAAGAGGGAAAAGGTGAATGGGAGGATTAACTTCACACAAATTATAGGGAAATTTGACTTTTCCCCTTTTCCCATGGAATTTAATAGTTGAAGGTTTTTCATCAACATGAACTCTAGAGGTTGATGACAAAGGTCGATGTGAACCTATGGACCACACTTCTAAGACCTTGGGAATACTAGGATAATTTCGAAGAAGGTGGTCAACGTTACATAACATGCAAGAAAATTTTACTTTCTGAGGCTGGTTGGAAGATTTGTCTTCATTAGTTGCATTGGTAACAATAGTTGTCTGGTTGCCCCCTTGCTTATTTTGCTTCTTCTCTTCATCCTCTTCTTCTTCGTCTTTACTTCTTGGTTACTAGAATCCAAAATTTCACCAAGAAAATAGGAAGAATGGGGTGAAGGAAAAGGCAAAGAAGGCAAAGGGTCAACTTTAGGATCAACATGAGGTTGCTGTTGTTCAGGTGGAGGAGAATTCGGTTGAAACGAATTTTGGACACTCAGAATCACCGAGGCCAAAAATAACCAAATTGGAAGACCAATGGTCAATCCAAGAAGGAACAACATTGCCATATGGGAGCACTAGTATTTCTGAAAGAAGGAAATGGACTAGGTTTCTCATCAGAGAGGTTCCTTGATTGGTAGACTCAGGAAATGTTGCCATTGGTATCAACCTAAGATCTACTAAGGAGCATTTCCACAGGAAGGATGTTTTTCCGCGATCAATTAATTGATTTTAGAACTTTAACAAAAATAAATCACAAGGGCTAATCTGGGTAAAGGGTTTACCAAGTATCTGTGAATTTTTATATACAACTTATCTAAAACCAAGGACTTGATGTACGACATACGATCTCCCCGAATGATGTGTTCGGTGTATCACGTTTACAAGGCGATTGTCTCAGTTACTTGTGGCTAAAATATAGAAACCTAATGGGGTCTCCCAATATATACACGATAGCATGGGGAGCACAAGTTCGTGTTAGCATTGTCTACTGCAGAACCATTCGATGAGAGAATCCCTTTATACTTATCATACTGAAGTGCCTCTAATATACCCGAAAGTACTGGAAAAACTTCTATATACTTTCATACTGGGACATGATTTCATCCCCGGGATACACTGCAGATACTTAATGACAACTTCTATGCTTAAAGACATCGGAACGCATCTCTAGCCTAGACCTATAGATATTTGTGTTAAGTGACAAATTCTCGTTAGGTTAATTGAGGTAAATTTTAAGTTTATCTTGGATTAAGTTTCAATTTGATGGCTCAACGATGTCACTTGTTCCTATAATGCAACTAAATGATGAAAATGGAATATTTTCATTCGATGAAGGCTAAACTAATGAAGGAAGAGAAACAAGCAAATAATGCATCAACGTAATTCTTTCCAATGTTAAATGTAAAAACGAAATCTAATCTTCCATTGCACTAACAAATGCAATGTCAAGATGTAATCTTATATCAATTAATATCACTTTCCTTTCACTAAGATTCAATAATGATTTTTTTCTTTCACTTTGATCCAATCAATACAAATTAGTGTAATGAGCAAAGTAAAATGCAATCAACTCAACTCAATGAAAATCTCTTTCACTTTATGATTTCTAATGCAAGAAATATTTTAAAAATAATTAAATGACAAGATCTTTCACTTTTTCTTTTTGAAACATAAGAATGAAGACAAGTACTTTATTTCGGTTCAACTAAAGAAAACAATTTGTAATCTATGATTGGCAATGGAACTAAAGCAATCGTCAAAGCATCAACACAACTCAATACCAATGAAAACAACTTCACATCAATGAACCAAAAACAACTTGAAAAATATGTCTTGATTGCAGGAAGACTCTTGAATGGGAGAAATAAATCTCAGAAAAATAGACCAAACAATGAGTGGAGGGTGACCTAGAAACCCTTGAAACCCTAGAAAGCAATGAAGCTTCAAACACACATTAAAAAAGTCAAGAGACAATTGCAGTCATACAAGCATAACAACCAAGACAAATACACTATAGACGCACTGGAAAAACATTGACAGAGGGAAAAAAGACTGAGAACAAAAAGAAAAACCCTAATTTTTCTTATCATTTGGGATCATCGCACCTTGTTACAGGCAAAAGGGTGATGCAAGGGTAGTCAACATGACTGTAATTAAAAAAATCGGCGATGACATCACGACTGTTAAGACTAAGTCCACGATGGGTGAGAAAAATGGGGGAAAATAAAAAATCTTCAGGACTAGAATAGACTAAGTGTCCTAAAGCAATAATGAGTAAGTGAAAATAGCTTTAGAGAAGTAAATAAGCAAAAAAACTAATGGTTGGTCAAATTCATCATAGAATCAGGGTGAAGGATTGGATGGAAAGGGTTATAAAATCCCCAACAGAGTCACCATTTTTATTGTCTAGGAAATCCTCTGTGTGGACAAAGACAATCCCTCTAACCAAATGAGTGGAACTAGCAACCTACGTGATAATCTACAAGACACTTTTCTAAGTTACAATCAAAATAAAAGAAGAGGAATATGGACTACCTCGTTCTGATGCTATAATATCCTCCTTTGTTGAAGAACTCAAATCACTTGCACCACGGGTTCGGTCCTACTGCTCACAACATTTGAATACCTACACAAGAGATCAAGACACAACAAAGCATAAAATTACAAATAGCATAATCGAAAGTAACCTACTTAACAGATCAAGAAGCATTAAGATAAATGATGCATTAACACACACATTTGGAAAGTGAACTAGTATTTGTATATATTAATAAAATAGAGGAAGCATACAACGAAACCTTGATATCAATAAGCTCTCCTTGAGTGAATGTCCAAGTCCAAGCTCAAGTTCTCCAAGCACTCCTTCTCCAAGCCAAATGAGTAGCATGTAGGCACAATCTTAGCAGAAGGGTGAAAATAGCCAAAGACAAACCATCTGGGAATGGGAGAGAATGAATATATAGGCAGGGAAAGGGAGTTAGGATCTCTCCAAAGATAGGATAAGAACCTGATCTCAAGGATGTAGCTCATAGGGATAAGCCCAAAGGTCTAAGTTGAGAGGACTCGACCTCATCCACACTGAACAGCCTCCAGCTCGTCGTTCTGGAAGCCTCTAGATCACGAAGCTTCTTGTCCTTTTTGGGAATATTTCCTTTTAGGGATCATCGCTGGTATCCAAGCCAAAAGAGCACTAGCATCACAGAGCTAGTATATTGTAACTAGTGACCATCGTGGTTTTCAATGTCAAGGGAGCGATGATCTTCAAATTAGGTTTTTAGAGCCCTTTTCTTTAGGGGAAGCTCAAGGAATTTTTCCATCAGTGTTTTAAGGAGGATATGAGCTACATATCTGGATGAGTACACTACATGATGGTCATGTTTTAGGCACTTCGGAGTATGTCACAGGGAAGGGCAGGAGGTGTGACAAAATACTATGTAACATGGATATGATATACTTTTGAGCTTGCACTCTTAGTGTCCTGTATTTGGATTTATCCAGTCGTAGTGGGAACCTCAGGAATAATAGATAATGGATGATATTCTTGTGCCATGGTGATCCCTCATATTTAGCACAAATATTTTGCTCTACTATTTTAATCCCATTCTGCTGAACTTTTGTTTTGTCTTCCTCTATTATCATGTTTATTCCCAAAGATTGGTAGTTAGATTATGATCAAATCTTGGCCAACTCCTAGAATTTTATGAGCTTAGTAGGCTTTATGTCTAACTCATATTCCTATATCTTTGCTATCCACCTACCCCTTTTTCCTTCAATGTCTCCTTGAACAAGGATGTCCTTGATTGCTATTGTTGGGACAAATGCTTTGATTTTTGGCTGTAGCACATACACTCGAAATGCCTTCAAAGCTTTCACTAGAGCATAGGTTTGTTTCTCCAAGATGTTAGATTTCATCTTAGCATCCCTCAAGAATTGGATGAAGAAGTCGATGGGTTGTTCATAATCGTCCTTCTGTAGCAGGACAACGACAATAGTATGTGGAGAAGAAAAATAAAATATATAGAAAGGTGTTTAGTAGTCAGGGCTGAATATTATTGGTGCTTAAGAAAAATATTCTTTAATTCTAGTAAAGAATCTCGAGAGGTAGGGCTCCATTTGAATTCATTTTCCTTTTTTGGCATATATGTAATACCCTTCACTATTTCTGCATAGTTGGGTATGAACCTTCTCAAGAAATCGATTCTCCCCAAAAAGACATGGACCTCTTTCTTATTTTTGGGTAGAGGAATGTCACGGATAGCTTCAACTCACTTAGGATCAATTTTCACTCCTTGTTCTACTATGTGTCCTAGTAGCTTCCCCTCACTCAAGGTAAACTGAGACTTCTTGGTATTTAAAGATAGCCCATACCTCCTTCATTTCTAAAATGTGAGATTCAAGTGGAGGATGTGTTCTTCATTAGTCTTAGAGAAGAATGTGATATCGTCCAAATATACCACTACGAACTTGTATTTCTCTCCTACAAAATCTATATCCATAGCTCTCTAAAAGTTGGCCCATACATTAATAACACTGAAAGGCATGTGAGCATACATGAAAGTTCCCCAAGGGGTGGTGAAAGCAGTCTTCTTCTAATCATCAAAGGGCACTGCCGCTTGGTTGTAACCAGAGAATCTATCCATCATGGACATTATAACTGATCCAACCACCTTTTGTAATATGTAATCCATATTGGGCAATGGGTAATTGTCTTTCAAAGCTGCCCTGTTAAGGTTACGAAAACCTACACATAGCCTTATTTCTCCATATTTTTTTGGATTGGGACTAGGTTGGCCACCCACTCTGAGTACCTTAAAGACACTATGATGTTAGCCTGTAGAAGTTTCCTCACTTCTTTTTCAATAGAGGGGAGTAAGAGTGGATTAGTCTTCTTGATCTTTTTCTTGCATGGTTTTATTCCACTCTTTAAAGGAATCTTATGATACATGACGTTAGTATCAAATTCTTTTTAATCCTCATAAGAACAAACAAAAACATACTTATAGATTTTAAAGAGATTTAAATAAGTTTGTTTATGTTGTGAGGGGATTCATTTTTATTTTCTGACCATCTGGGGTTCATCTTCTGAGCTGATATTGCAATCTTCTACTTGTTCATCCATCTCCAGAGCCATTGGTGTGGAGTCTACATCATTCTTATTAAATAATATTTACAATGGGAGTAGCCCATGAGGAATAGTATTCCTTTCCAATTGTATAATTTTCTATCCAACCAATGTGTCTTTCCATGAAGTTGGTTCTTGATTTGCCTCTTTTCCTCTCCTTGATAAATAGTTGAGCTAATGAAATCCCCAAATACTTTTATAAATCGTTTGAGCTACTCATCTTCCTCAAATACCTACCAGTGCTTGACATTATCAGGTATAGAGGGTTTGTGTCTGACCTCCACCTCATACCTGAGAAGGGGATTTTGAGGATATTTATAATTTCTTGTGCTACAAAAAGGGACTCAGCCATTTTGTTTCCTTCTCTGGGAATAAATGGGATATTAAAAGCCAGGAAGAATTTATCAGTAAAATCCCATACTTCATTTCGGTAAGTCCTCAATATGGGGTGTTTAGCCTGGAATTGATTTCAGATCTGCTTTACAATCAACTCGGAGTCTCCATGCACAATTAAGAATTCAATATTCATATTCCTTGTTGTTTGTAGCCCAAGGAGAAATGCTTCATACTCGGCCACATTGTTGGTTACCTCAAACTCCAGCTTGAATGAGAGGGAAATCAAGCTACCCTCAGGAGATACCAAGAATGCTCCTGATCCATTTCCCTCTTTGGAATTCACTCCATCAAAGTATAATATCCATACTTTGTTTTTATCTGTGTGTTGGTCATCTAACTTCATCATTGGATGTACTTGTGTTTATTCTAAGATGGTCTCATCTTCTTCTAGCAACAGGTAGGAGAGGTCACTTTCGCTTTCCATACATAGGAGAATTCTTAGAACCTTTAGCTGGGGTCATATCTTTTACAAATATGGACTCTCTGTACAACCTCCTTTCTTTGCCTCCAAAAGTGGGAAAAGTGGCATAAGTTAGATCTAATTTGATAAAGCCAGCCATCTTGGAACCCCAAGACCTAGATAGGAGCATGCTGAATCGAGGGGGAATATTTGTGACTACTATGTGCATCACTACACTCTTCACAAGGATCTGAGCTAGCTTTACCACCAGATATTTTATCATTCCTAAGCATTTGACCCTCTTAGAGTCAAAGGAGTATAGATCCTTATAGGGTCTGGTGATCTGCAAGCCAAGTTGTTCCATCATGGCTAAGGGCGTGAGGTTATGTGAGGCTACATAGCCCAACATACAATTATGCAATAAGAGGTCATGAATTATTAGGGTCACATACAATGTTGTAGTGGAGGAATCAAGTTCTTCAACATGAGGTCCAAAAACAACCATTGGTCTTTCTTCTTGAAGGTTTAAACAATTATGGGTCTGTACCGAGGTGGATGGAAACATGAAATGGGAGAATTGAGCTTTATAAGTGGGTCTTTTTAGAATTTCAGTTATGGGAACATCGATCTTTACCTTCTCGAGTTCCTTCTAAAGATTGAATGCAGACTGACCCTTTTCTATACTTCCCAGATCTACCTCTCTTTCTTTATCATCGATAGTTTTTTATCAGAACAGGTGCCTTCTCTTTTGTGTGTTCCTCAGAGCTATTGCATTCCTTATTTAAGCAGACTTTTACTTTGGATGAGTCAGGGTTCAACTTCCCTTTCCCTTTATTTAACACTGGGGAATATCTTGGGGAAAAATTTCCTCTTGTTCTTTAGGTTCCCTCGACCTCTTTTTTGAAGATATAAGATCATACCTTCAATGTAGCTATGCTTGCATGGAATCCAAAAATTGCTTACAATAATACCCTATGTCTTCCTCATTTAATGTTGCTTCTCTATCATGGCACATCTCATGGTGAGCCATGTTTTCCTATTCCTCTTCAGAGAGGGAGGAATACAAGTTTCCTTGCATCTCATGTGTTTTTGTTAGTTTCTCATCTGGATCATCTTCTATATATAGAGGAGGAGGAATCTGATCAAGTTGACCTTTCCTTTCCCTCTGAAGTATCTGCAATGGTGGTATTCTATATTGTCAGTTATAACCTTAGTTGTTACCTTGAGCATTCTATTTCGAGAGACTCTTGTTCTCAAGCTCAAGTTTCACCACCTTACGAGATAAACTCTTAATGAGTTTTTCCATTTTCTCCCACTTCAGATTTGGTAATTATCTAGCTTGACAAGAGGAGGAAGTTTCTTCTTTCCCCTTTTTCTTCTCAGCAGGTCCATTATTTCCTCTTGACTTCCCTATCGAGGTGAAATTTGCTTCCACCTCAAGAGCATTAACTTGGAGTTGATCCAAAGTACAAGACTTCCTCTCCCTTAGGGTAAGCCAAATTAGGACTCAAAGGATCCCACAAAGGTATTATGTTATATTTGTATATGATTTCTCATGTAAGTGTTGGATTTTGTTCATGCAAAAGAAAGACCAACCATTCTCCAAATTTTGTGAATTTAAAGAACTTATTGAGAAAGACACTGGTAGGAAAGTGAAGGCTCTTAGGAGTGATAAGGGTGGTGAATATGTGTCGAATGCGTTCAAGAACTTCTATGAAAAAGAAGGCATTCGATGGGAGTTAAATGAACTCCATAACCCATAGCAAAATGGAGTAGCTGAGAGAAAGAAAAAAAGTATTGTAGGAGATGCATGGGCGATGTTGCATGATTAGGGCCTACTGTTTCACTTGTGGGTTGATGCATGCAACATGGTTGTAAATGTGTAGAACAAGAGTCCTCATCGGATTCTAGGGATGAGTACACCAAAAGAACCTTTTTCAGGGAAGAAACTAGATGTGTCACACTTTATGATCTTTGATTCATTAGTTTATTGTCACGTTTCTAAGGATGCAATGAAAACTATAGATGCGAAAGTTGAGTTGTGAATATTTGTGGGGTACACTGATAAACCTCACAACTATCGGGTGTACCTTCCATCTCACAGGATGAAAGTTTTTCGTAGAGGTGTGAAGATCAATGAAGACAAGGCCATGAGATGTTCCCTTGAGAGGGAGCTTTAGTTGCATGCATATGAGGATATTTTGGCTCCAAAGGAAGAACCTCAAGATGTTGTGGAGCAACCAAAAGTAGAGGAGCAGAGAGTGGAAGCACCCACTCACACAGAGACATCCATAGATGGAAGGAAGCAAACCAGGGAAGCTGACATATTATTGTTTGATGCTAGATATAATGTAGGAGCACCCACATCATAGTGTAGGTAGAGGAGGTCAAAATATCAGTACACTGGGTACATGGATTTGATGAGTGAGCTATTTGAGATAGAACCATCCTCATTCGAGGAAGCAGCGCAGAAGCTAGTATGGGTTGATTCCATGGTAGAGGAATATGATTCCATAGTCAAAAATAGTTTTTGGGAAGTTATCCCAAGACAAAAGAGCATGCTAGTGGTAGGATCGAGGTGGATCTACAAGGTGAAGCAAGAAGCATATGGAAGCATCGAGAAACATAAGGACAGATTTGTGACCTAGGGGTTCTCTCAGGTGGATTGAATTAATTACAAGGAGACCTTTTCTCTATTAGCAATGTACTCTTCTATCAGATCAATTCTAGCACTTGTAGTGCAGATGGGATGGAATATCCATCAAATGGATGTGAGGAAAAAAAATCCTCAATTGAGTGATTGAGGAGGTGGTGTACATTAAACAAATAGAAGGATTTGATACCTTCGATAGAGAGTCACATCTGTGGAGACTCAAGCAAGCATTGTATAGATTGAAACAAGCACCTCATGCTTTCTACACAAGTATCAACAACTATTTCACCAGGTTGGCCTTCACCAAAAGTGAAGCCGATGCAAACCTTTACCATATTGTTGTTGATGGTAAATTGTTGATTATAGTATTATATGTCAATGCTTTTATTTTAACTCATGATGAGAAGTTGATAAAATATTTCAAAGAGGATATTGAAAGATAATTCAAGATGAAGGACATGGGACTCATGCAATATTTCCTTGGTTCGGAAGTATGGAAAGGAGATGGGGAACTGTTTGTCTCTCAGGGAAATTATGCCAATGAGATACTGAAGAAGTTCCACATGGAGAGTAGCAAACCCATGGACACTCCTCTAGCAAGGAGTTGTAGGAAAGAGGATGTGTTGGCTTGATGGGGCCTGACCCAGGTTCAAATTTAATTGTGCTAACCAACAAAAACCTAACTGTTGGCCCTTTCGGCAACAACCCACATAGCATATGCTGCAGTCTCAACCAAAAAAGTATTACAGGATGACAAAAGTAGATTTTGCATCCAGAGGCCTATGTGATAGGTTCCTGAGGCTCCTAGGGCTTGGTTATGTCTTCACGAGCCCTAACCCTTTCGAAACAGATAATTACCTTATTTCACTTAAGCAACATCTAGATCTTCCCAAAGGCCTTTAATTATTAATGGCATGTGTAAATTGTACTAATCTACCACTTTCATGCACAAGATAAGAATTTATTCATATAAATTGCAATACAGAGTGAAAATACAAAAAAAAAAATGCAAAAGTAAGAATAAATACACAGATGCACAAATATTGGACCAGAACAATATTTATTAGATGTAATCGTTCAAGTATAGAATCTTTTTCCCTGCACACTCAGTTGTAGGGGCCTGCGCACTCAGCCTGTGAACTTACCAAGGTCTCTGCACACTCAGCTGTAGGAGCCTTCCCTTTTGCCTAAGTATAGGAAATAGACCTTTCTTGCCTTCGCTTACTTTCGCTTACAATGGTTTATAATTATTAGTTACTTTCTAGACTCGCCATGACTCTTCTATTTATAGGCATTACTTTTACAATGTCATGGGCCATGGACCATGGGTAGGTATCAAACCTTTCCTATCACTTACCCACCTAAGGGACTAAATCCCCTTTGACTCTTACTATCTTTGTGCTCCCCTTCCTGAAATCATGGAGACTTTACATATTTACAAAAAGGACTTACAAAATTTAACAAAATTTAGCCCCAGGGACCCCATCCTAACAACCCGCAAACACAATTTGGTGACTCATCCTCTAGTCACTCAGCTCGTCCTTCAATATTGGCTTGGATTTCACAAAACTCCAACTTTAGAACCTATAGATAACCTATTCCCTGCATAGCTTCCTGCTGCACTTCCTTGACAAATTATTCTGTAGTGGATCCCTCCACTATGAGGCCCATTGTCCTGTGAGTCTATTGTATGCCCTTTAACTTGTTTTGCACTGACATAGTGAGTTGGATAGCTTCCTCTATCAAAGGTTGGGTTCTAGCCCTAATAATGACCTCTTTTTGATTCAGCTCATCAATTTCAGTCTGTAGCTACTTTCCTTCCTGTAATTGCACAAACCGTTGTACTGATGCCAAAGTGCATGTAGTCGACCTTATCTCATCAAATTGCTATTGTTTTTCTCTAAGGTCAGTGTCGATCTTCTGCAGAGTGGGGTCCTCCTGCAGAGATGTCTAGAGCTCCATCACCTGCTCAAATAATTATGTGCAATCCTTGACTGTTGCGTCTAGTGTGGCCGTTCCCTCCTTGATAGCTGCTCCACGTTGCTCGCGAACCTCTGGCGGAGTTATCGGCTGCAATTCAATTAACTCTAAAATCAGTAGTTGTAGCTCAAAACAAACTTGACTGATTTCATCCTTAGACTGATTGACCACCACAACTAGCTTTTGGATATTTTCTATTGATTCTACATCCTCTGCAATGTTAACTTTACGCAGTGCATTACATTCCTGTGTAATCGATGCTTCTAGGTTCTCACTGTGTGTGGAAAATTATCCCTTCTCTTTCAGTGCCTGCACCTTTTCTTGAAATATCTACTAGTTATTGGTCTTAACTTCATTAATGACCAGCAGCGCACATTGCTCCCTAACCGTCGGTTCATTCGAAATGCTTTCATGTAGCTCATGTAGAGTCTAGATAGGGAGGACTGCGAGGTTTGATGCCTATATCCTTGATCTATGAAAGTTAGTTGTTGGCCTCGTCTGATTGGGTGCACAGGGCCCCATCGGGGAACTAAATCATACATAGATCCAAAGTCTAATCTGTGTCTAATAATGTCATGCTCACTTGATACAATCTCACCTGAATCCCGCTCGCTTGACCAACGCTCACTTGTAGTGACACTGTCTGGATTTGCAGATCGCATAGATCCTTCTACACATTTCCCAGCACCTGCTGGTGCTGCTGCTCAAATTGGGTCCATAACTTTGTCGTGGTGTCCCATACCTTGTCTCTAATATCGCCTAAGTCCACTTCAGTGAGGATTAGCAAATCCACCTGGGAGAATCTTGTAGACTTCCACTTTTTTCGCATTCCCGAGGTGGTCTGCTTCAATCCTTTCTTGACCACAAAGGGGTTTCCTTACTCTGCGCCCCCATCTCTTTCTACATCTAACACTTTATGGTCTTTGGTGTGCTGAGAATCATACTCCTCAACCTCTATCTTAGTCTCCTATGCCACCCATTATTTGTCAGCAGCTTCCTTAGTGGACGCTTCCTTGTCTGCAACTTCCTTAGTAGTAGCTTCCTTCTATTGCGTAACTTTCTCCCGAGTTGTAGCTTGTTGGGCTTCCTTCTATTTTTCCAATGTTGAGGTCTGCGCGGTGGTACCTTCCATTTCCTTGCTTGTTCTTGTGCATGGATTAGATGGGTAAAGCCAATTCCCTGGCCATTTACCAACAATTTCTTGGACACCTGCCTCGCCAACAAGATACAACTTATGCTATATCTTCTTCAGATCCCTACACACATGAATATATATATGATGGAAGTCCACTTTGAACTCTATGTAGGGCTCGAATTGATTGTATAAGGTAGGTGAAAATCATGTCCTTTGGTTGATCATCGTGCACAAATCCATCTCCACTAGCACCAAAAACATCTTGGTCTCAGTGACCCATGCTACACCTTTTTTTACCCAGAGCAAAGCAAAATTCACTGCCTATGGAAGGTCTAGGTCTTGAGGAGAAAAATGACTGTCCTCCAACATCTTCCATGCTAATAACATGATCAATAGTAACAACCAGGCATAATGAAATGCCTTGCCCTCCTCCTAGGCCTCTCGACAATTCGCTAAAAACTCCTTGCACAGGTATTGAGCCCGGATGCATTGGATTCCTTTGGCACATTGCATAGAGAAGGAAATCACTGGCATGAGGACCTTGTTCACGTGACACTTCCACATGGTCTTGTAGGCCAAAATTTGTGTGGCGAACTTCACCGCGGGGTTTGAAATGGAGTGGATGGAATATCTATGTGACTTTTCATCAATCCAAACTCACTCTTCATCTGATCTGCGAGTTACTTCTCCTTTTTTTTCACGCCAAGTGCCTCTACTAGATCCACACCTTGATAAGGCAACAACGTTATTCGGTGGATCAACATGTCAGTGACAGGGATGGGTTCTTCCAGCTAGAGACACCCATTGTGCACCAGGGTGAGTAACTTCCTAACACATACATTGTTAATGATTGTATGGCTAAAGTGAAACATCCAGAGCATGTTCAGAAGGCCCACTTTCTCAACTCCCATGACCCACTTCATAAGTTTTAAGTGCGTAACCCTGGTTTCCGCATAATATAGTTTTTCCAAATATTTATTTGGTGCAAGCTAGGGGAACTTCTCGTGATCTCCCAATCCCAATCCTCCATCTTGAGCGACGAATGCAACCCAACATTTCACCCTCAAACACCATCTTTTTTGGTAGTAATGGAGTCGAGACCATGAATTTGGCATTATCTGAGTCTTTAGGCACCTTGGATGTGCCCTTGCACGATGGGATGTGCTTCGGGAACCGAGTTATAGGCTCACCCTCTTCGGGATCCATCTCCTCGGTGCCTCTGTGAAATTCTTCTTCATCTAAATCAAGGGTCTCATGCAGCTGTTGCATTATGTCCATCTTCCCCTTCTGGCATATCTCCATGGGTTTATTCGTGATGACTGCCTCACTGGAACCTGCTGTGGTTTCATCTGTTTCTTGTCATCTATAGAGGGCTTAGGTCTAGGAGACATAGGCATTGTAGTTGGAAATCTCGTAGGAATAGAGGGCATTGCTTCAACAAAGGGCATGACTTTAGAGGCCGTAACTTCAGTTGCGGGTGGAGTGGCAGTCATTCTCTCAAAGATGATCTCACGACACCACTCTGGTAAATTGGAAAACTATGACCTTGCTAGTATGTCCTCCCAAACCTTCTTAGACATGTAGCATTCATTGTGGCAACAAATATTAAGGAAAATCATTTACAACAAAGTGTTCAAATGCTAGGCAACCTGCCATATTTATAGGAGAACTTGAATTCGACTCCAACCGTTCCCTCCAAATTTCTATCATTAATGCATCTTTAGCGGCATTTTTCAAAATATTTTCCACATAAATTCACCCTCCCCACTCCTCCTAATGGAAATTTTGTCGTCCAGTCATCCATAGTGCATTCAATGACTCTTTTTGACCCAGCTACATTGCACCAAACTCCATGGCATAGCTACCTTGGCACAAATCCCTTCGGTGCCATATTGTCTTCCACCACGCAACCCTCTTACCTCATCTTTCCAATTTTTAGGCAGTGTAGTTTATAGTCCCGTATATCCTTGAAGCTACTTGGAGTAGTAAGATTATTGGCCATCATATAGTTATTTCCCAGGGGTGGGATCACCCTTGCACAAATTCAATCGAATACCATTGACTCTACCTTGAAACAATTTTCCATTCAAATTCACGAGCTAAACTGCACCACCATTTGTAATTTCCTTTACCACATTGGGTCCAACCCAATGCATTTGAAAATTTCCAGGAAATTTTGTAAACTTGTTGTCATATAATAAGCCCAAATCATTAACCTAGAAGGTGTGTTGCTTTATATGTCAATTGTACCATGCCTTCTCGCACTTCCTTTGCACCTATTGGTGAAATCCTGCTAAAAAATGATCCTCCTCCAATTCCATCAGCTGCATGAGGTGTTCTTCCATAGTCTCGTGATTAGCCATAGCAGTTAGTACTACAATTCATAGACTCGATACAATATATTCCATGGGCATCAATTCCTCCTGCCCATAGACCAACCTGAAAGGGGTTTTCATGTTAGATTTTTACAAGTGGTTCTATATGCCCATAGGACTACTGGTATGCACATATCCCATTCATTCCGCTTCTCTTTGCAAATCTTCATTAAAGAATTTTCCAAGATTTTATTGAAAGCTTCTACTATACCATTAGCTTGAGGGTGGTAGGGCGTACTCGTCTAATGATAAACATATAATTCTTCAAGTATCACGACAATCATCTCATTTAAGAAGTGGGTGCCCCTATACGCATTAATATGTTAGGGTAGCCAAAGCAAGTCAAAATAAACTCAAAAATAAAATTTGTAGCATTAGCTGCGCTATAGTCCTTTACTGGTTGTGCTTCCACCCATCGCGTCAAGTATTCAATTGTTGTAATAATATATCGCATTGCAGTCTTTTTCCCTAGTGGTTGGATCAAACCCACAAAATTAATCACTCACTTATCAAACACCTACAAAGTTATTTGTGGATTTAAGGGAAATTTGTCCCTCCACGATGGTCTCCCCATCCTTTGGTAATCATCACATGGCCTACAATATTCTTTTGCATCCTTATGTACCGTTGGCCACCAAAGTCCTACACACATGATTTTTGTACAATCGCTCTTCTTGTATAGTGGCCTCTCACTACTCTGCCATATGATTTTGCGAGGATTCTTGGTCGTTGAAATTCTAGGACATATCTGCACAATATCTCATCGCAACCCATTTTATACAAGTTTCCAACAATCACAGAGAAATTAACTGCGTGAACCACCAAATCCTTTTTCTTCTGTGTAGAATATCCTTCTAGGGTTGTGCCAGTTGTTAAAAAATGGATTATATCAACAAACTAATCATCTACAACATGAAAACCAAAGAGCTGCGCATCCAAAAACCCTTCTTCCAAACTAGTAGGCTCATCACTAGTCTCAATTTGGGATAGGTGATCAAGACCAACATTCAATCGTTTGGGCTTCACAATCACCTCAAAATCGTACTCATGAAAGAGAAACAACCATTTGCAAATCCCCCCCCCTCCCCCAACACAGGCTTATTGACTAGGTATTTTAGAGTAGAATGGTCTGTATACATCTTGAAGTGTGCACCTAAAGATATTGTCAGAATTTCTTTAGCGCGTACACCATTGTTAGTGCTTTGGGCTTTGTAGTCGAGTAGTTCTTCTCCGCTTTGGACAGTTTCCTACTTGCAAATGATATAGAATGATCAATATCACCTTCACTTGGTTGGGTCAACACCACACTTAGCACAATACAAGAAGTGTCCACATGAACATGAAACTCCTTTCTCTAATATGAAAATACCAGAATGAGCATAGTGACCATTTTATCCTTCAGAATGTCTAAACTATTCTAACACTCTTCATCCCAATAGAATGTCGCGTCTTTCTTCAACAATTTCTCCATTGGCGCAGTGACTTGTGCATATGCCTTGATAAAATTTCTATAATAACAAGTATGGCCCAATGTCATGCGCAACTGTTTTATGTTCTTCGAGGCCTCCAAATTGACAATAATAACTATCTTTGTAGGGTCTACCATTAATCCCTTCTTGCAAACCACATGACCTAGCAATATTCCATAAGGAACACATAAGATTAATTTCTTCAAATTCAAGGCAATATGATGTCTGCGACAAGTGTCCAACATGAGGCATAGACTTGCAATGTGGTGCTTTACCAAACAAATATAGTCTAGTCATCAAAGTAAAATCCTAAGAAATTATGGATAAATTCATTAAAATCTGCAATTACTACCCATGAGAAGATCGCAGGCGCATTCTTCAATCCAAATGGCATTACTGTGTATTGAAAACATCCCCATTCCATTGCGAAGGTGGTCTTGCTGTGATCCTTCGACACAATCTTGATATGATGGTACCCCAATAACCCATCATTGGATGAATAGGCTTCCTGACCTCCAACATTCTCTAGGAATTCATCTTTAAATGGTATTGAGAATGAGTCATGGATGCATGCATCATTGAGCTTTCTCAAATCTACGGATATCCAAATTTCATTTTGTTTCTTCTTTTCCTAGACTACCATAGGACTTACCCAGTCTGATTTCTCCACTGGTTCAATGATCCCAGGCTCTAGCATTTTGTCCAACTCCTTGCACACCTTTTACTTATATTTTGGATTCAAATAGTAGGGTCACTATTTTACAAGCTTCATGTCTGGCTTCAAAGTAATATTCATCATGCCTAGGTCCCCTACCATCCCCTTTAGATTTGAGAACTTGGTGGGAAACAAGTCCTGGTATTCACGTAGTAGTTCCATGAGCTTATCAACTGTATCCTCATCCCAATAATCACCTATCTTCACAAACTTCAACTGTTTGTCTAATCTAATGTTTAACTGTCTAGTCTTCAAAGGATTTTCTATGTTAGGGATTGTTTCTTTGGGTCCTTCAACCTCGCACTATCCCTCAGACTCTGGAATTTTGATATTTCTAGGGTGATATTCTTCTTCTTCTACGATCACGATATAGCATTCTAGTGCATGGTGCAACTGCATATTCCAATTTAGTTGAACCCATCCTACCGGTTCCTTAGGCATTTGAAAATTACAACCTTAATTTCTTGGAGCGCTTCATCAATACATTCAAAGTCGTCCTCAAAGATGAAGGTCAATAGAAAAATTTCCTTGAGGATATCCCACTCGACCATCCCATGGCACAACTCAGTTTCTAGGTACCAGTTCATTGGAATGGTATCCAAAGTATGACAAAAGATGTGCACCCATTTAGGTTGAGGTTCCTCTCCCCAAGATTTAGTCCACCTCGCCAAATTCTTTCTGTATCATTTTTTCTAGTGTATTTTTCTGTCATACGAGTATTTGTGTACCCAAACCTCAGCTTCATCATTTGCTGCTATTCCTTCCAGTCATCGAATTTGTCCTTATGCGTACCCCACCAGTGGGCAGGTGTAGCACATAGTGCTAGATCTAGTGACTAGAAGCAATGTTCTTCTTGCACCTCTTTTTCAAACTTATCCAAAAACAAATTAAAATCATCTAAATCATAATAGTGAGGTAGATTTTGTACCTTTGTAGATACACAACGAAGTGATTTTGTCAACATGTTGCAGTGTAGTGAGGAGACTTCATGTAATTTTTTATGCCAATACTCAAGCTCTTCGTCAAAATTTGAGGTGCAGAAGCTATCTTTATCCCATATAATTTTTCCATCTATTGTAGGATTGATCCAGTCCTTATCTTGGGCACTGATCTTATATATCTGGTCCAAATCGTCTTCTTCTTCATAATCATGGATTGGTTTTGTGTATCACGCACCTTCATTTGGATCCAATGGAACAATAACTTAGAGCACCTTTCTCTCAAATGTCATCATACACTTCTTAAGATTAATGATTGCATCCATGTCGAAGGCCCAATGAATGCCCAATAATGCAGGGTAAGGATTACTATAGTCCACTATCTCGATTACTTGAAAATCAACCAAGGCGCTTGCTCCTTCAAGATCCATTGTAACCCCATATAGGCACCCCATAGGAATGATTTTCTATTGACTAGCCATGTGTAGCTAGATAGGAGACAAATGCAATGCAAGTCTCCCCATTGTTTCCGAAGTTTTCGTTGGTAGAAAATTCGCATTAGATCCTGATTCCTAGATCAAGAATTACCTTATTTATTTCGTATTCCCTAATTTGCGTAGTTAGCCTCATTTTGAGACCTGTTTGTTTCTTTAATTTTCCCACTTTTCGTATAGTGCGCTATTATGGAGGAGGATTTACCTTACCTGTACAATTATCAATCAAATATTGGAGCCCTTCTTCCACCTTTCTATCCTATAATAGCTTCATACAGGTCTTCAGAAAGGTAGCTAATAGTGAAGGATCTACGTCCCGGGCTTCATTAGTTCCACCCAACTTCTCGTAAATTTCAGAGGTATAAGCCTCAACGAAGATTTTTTACTTCGATAAAGGTTTACTTAGCCTCGTTTAGATCAAATCCAAGTTCCTTCTCAATAGCCTTTCATACCCATCCTTCATTTTCGGTTGCTTTCGTTTATCTTCTCCTGTGGCAATACCAATTTGCATTACGATATTAATACTAGTCTCTTCTTTGCGAGCCTCCCCTCTCATCATATGAATATTCTGCGTAGGTGTTTGAGCCTTCTTCTTCTACATCTTTTCTATTAGTACCGGGCAATGTTTTATAACATGATCAAACTGTCGACAATACCGATAGGATGGATGTGTCGGGTTCTGGTAATCACGTGCAAAATGGTCGGCTCTCCACAATTATAACAAATGATTTGTTTGTGACCCCTTCCAACCCCTCCTTCTCCTCCTCTTCCTTAACCCTGGAATCCTCCATGCGTTGCACCCACACCCTGATACTGAGTCCCATTTTCTATCTACATTTTGTATGTAGGGTTTTGCTCCATCATCAGTTCATAGCTTTGACAATTGCACTCATCATGCCCATATGGCTTACAAAAAGTACAAAATAACTGTTGCAATGTCTACACAAATGTTTGTAGGAGATGACAATTATTAGTCGCATGTTTCCAAATTATCTGATAAATAGCACACCATGAGGCTACCCTTGCACTCGATCTAATGATGATTTCTGGTTTTAAGGTAACTTGACCTCCCCTAATAAGGTAATTATGATAAACAAGACAATGGTCATTATCATGACCTTGGCTTTTACACTTCATACACAAAAATTTTGCGTGCACCTTAGGCTAGACTTCCTTTCCCTTCTTTAAGCTCCGCAATTCCATATGCAATCTTGCTAGCTACAATTGAATCTACTGTACCTCTCTATTTTTGTCCTACACTGGTGAATATTATAATCTCATGGCGATCTCCATTGCTTCTGCTTGGGTTCCTATTTTCTATTATGACAATGGTAATCTCATGTAGCAGGAGTGAGGAAATGTACCAGTCTCTATGTTGAGTGTTTATAATGGTCATATTAGCTTGTTGAATCAAACATTTTAATCTTTGATCAAAGTCTCACGTGGACTCATTTACCCTTTGCTAGATTTCCTTGAGCTCTATTATGGACTAGGCCTGAGATTTTGGCTTCTTGAACTCACTATTCAATGCTTGCTGGGTTTCTAGCATAGTCACGGTAGGCTTATCTGTGTATAATTTGATGTACCAACTCAATGCTTTATCCTATAGTGTTGTGACTAGATGCATTTTCTTCATATTGTCATCAATGATCTGCTTTGCCTTTCATACAACATCTATGACGAACTAGAATTGTTTAGGGTATTTAGTTCCCACACCCTTAAACACAAGCATGTTCATTGTATTCGCCATGTTAAATGATGGAGGTGGAGGTGGAAGTATAGGTGTAGGTGTAGGTGTGTGAGGCAGAGGTGGACGTGGACATGGAGTGGATGGATGAGGTATCCCTGTGACAACCTAACTTACGATCTATAGTGTGCTTTGTGATGTTCTCAAAATATTACCCTTGTCATTGCTATCAAATGGTCCTAACAACGGACTGTATTCAGAACCTGATTCTTCGTTCCTTATGAATTCTCTCCCACTTCGCATAGTCCCAACCATCAATTTAAAGGAATAACCCAATTTTTGCAAATAGAATGTTAATAAAAGTCTTCAAAGATTTCAGGTACTTACCTCTTGGTCCTTTGAATAGCCCACACTCTACTTCACTATAGCTGGAGGACATATCGATTGCAAACTTAGTAATGAATCCTCCCCAAATACTATCGATCCAATGGTATATGACCCACATGATGTTATTTTCTAAAGCCTCCAAGCACTTTACCAGTTCTAGGGTCCACATAATAGGGCCATCAAGTTTCCACATACCCTAACTACTCACTAATTTGGACAACCACTCATGCAATTCACAGGGGAAAGAGGAGAAGAATATTTTGTGTTCATTTGTGAATATGTATCTATTTAGCCACTCTTCCTTTGATAAAGGTGGATTTTTGTTCTCCTGAGTTGCAAACGTGTGTCCTTTCTGATCGATCCACTTTTCAATCTCTTCCTTAGTGGGGAACCACTTATCACACATCCCTTAGTAAGATCTCGGTCCCAGAAATGGAACCATTTGTTGGCTTGATGGGGCCTGACCCAGTTTCAAATTTAACTGTGCTAACTAATAAAACCCTAACTGTTGGCCCTTTCAAAAAAACCCACGTAGCTTAGGCTATAGTCTCACTTGAAGTGGTATTGGGGGATGACATAACCAAGTTTCTACATCCAGAGGCATGTGTGATAGGTTCTTGAGGTTCCTAGGGCTTATTTTTGTCTTTGCAAGTGTTAAGCATTAGAAGAGGTATGTGATTGCCACTTATTTCGTTATCTTTTCCTTTAATTCATAACTTCTTTAAATTATGAAATGGGCATATGATGAAAGATTAATTAAAATTTAAGAGATTTGTGAGTAATGTGGAATAACTAATTATTACCTTTTTCTATGCAGAAAATGAAGAAAATGAAGGATCACCATTTCAAAGGAAAAGACAAGGCAAAACCAACGGCTGTCCCTTTGACAGGGAACCACACCCAGATGAGGCAATTCAGATCAGAGCACATAAGCTAGGAAAAGGAAGAAGAAATACCAAATCAACGCAAGAGGACGAAGAGATAATTGAAGGATAACGATATGGTGAATCCCTCAGGACCCCTTGATCTTGAGGGATTGCTACTTCAAGAATATCTATATCTCTGATATCCTCGCCTAGCCACTATAAAATTGACAGTGTTACTAGCCCAAGGGGCAGACTATCTGTTGTTTTATATAATCTACTGTTGTAAACTAAACTTTGATCATTGACTCTCTTTAAAAGAGTGATTATTGTAACTCTGTTTTCTTGATTAATATATAAACTTTGTTGTTGTTCCATCTTTGATTCTGAAGTAACCACAACAATGCGTCCCTGGAGGCTAAGGGCCTAGCCCTAGTGGATCACTTGCTTTCTGTACCATTATTTTCCAATTCCAAGTCGTGTGTGGTTTGATTTCTTTTACTTGCTCCATTCAGTAATCTATTGTTCCTTATCATTTCATGTACTAGCTATATTTCATTTATATTTGAATAGTAAGGTTATCTTATGCAATTGAAATGTTATGCTGATCATTCTGGATTCATATCGCATTATTGTTCCCTTACAGATTGGCATCACTGTGTAACATTGATGTTCCTTTACAGATTAATATTACTATTCGTTTACAGAGTAACAACGTTGTGCATTTACAGATCGATATTATTGTCTATTTAGCTATGGTTTACCTCTAAGTGTGATTGCTATTCATTTGGATTTTTGTTCCATTGCAACTGCAATTGTTGTTTCTTTATCACAGTGGTTAATATTTATTATGCTAGAGGCTCAGACTACTGATTCCATCATTACAACTTTGCTGTGTGTTAACATTTGATTTAGTTCACATGCATTTACATTTGATCTAGTTGTTGTTCAATATTTCATAGACTTACTTTAGTTTGCTATTCCATTCTTGGTTTGTTATTCAAATCATTCCCGAGTTAAAGATTGATGCTTAATTCCTTTAGATTATGATTGTTGCTTAATTCATTTAGGTAAGTTAAAGTTTGTTGTTCAATATTTTCAGACAGATTAGTTGTTGTTCCCTTTTTTGTTAATTGAATTATCATTCCAAGTAATTTCTTTGGTGTGAATCAAATGATCTGCAACCGTAGTGAACATTGACTATTGTTTCCCAATTCCCAGATTGAAGATATTCTCTTTAATTGCTTTTCAATTGCATCATTTTACAAAGGGAAGAGTTATCATTACTACACCCTTGATTGATGAGTGCTGTAGTTTCTTAAATGAATGATTTAGTTACAAAGCATTTCTATTTCTTGCCATTAAATTTAGAGTTTGTTTCCAACATTTATTTACTTTTGTAAAAGCACCATACTACTAGCATTACTCTTGACAAGTGACTGCCTCAGACTAAGTACACTCTTTGAGATAACAAATTGTACCTAGAATGATAATTAATGTAGGGTAAATAGAGGTGAAAAATATTATTTTTACTGCTCGACATTTTCGCACGATTTCCAGGGAAGAGTGTAGCCATTTGTCTCTCTTGAAAGTAGTGTAGGTACCTGCTAGGAGAGAATTGGGTTTTAAAAACGGAAGGTAAGAACATGCATACGGAGCATGTAACCGCCCTTCTCCCCTACCAGCTATCCTGTAGATTTGCTGTTTTTTTGGGTAGAAAATCAACATTTGATTTGTGTGCATGAATAAGAATAAAAAGCTTGAAAAGAATCCTAAACCACTACCCAAGCCTGATAAAGCTAAGGGGCCAGTAACCCTTGGCTGATCGACCTTTATAGACGAAATCCTTAAAAAATCAGAATCTCAGCCTTTAGTAGGACCTAGAAAAGTTGCTTCTAGACAACCTACTAGTTCCCTTTAGGCCACAGGATCACCATCTGTAGCCTTTGCTGAGGTGAACAACCAAACTGAGGAGCAATATTTTCAAGAAATTGAGAATTCTAGTCCAAAATCATTGCAAGAAGGGAACCTTAGTAATCTCTGTGAAGGGAGAGGAGAAATAGGGGAAACTGACGAACCAAGGTCTCCTCTTGAAATAATTAAACCATTAAGCAGCCCAGATAAGGGAAGTGCTGTGAAAATCATCCAGAACGAAGAAACTCAAGAGCTAAAATCCCCCCAAATAGTAGGAACTCTCATCATCCCAGACAAAGGAAGTGTTGTTAAGGCCATTCCTGCTCCATCTAACCAACCTAGGAATACCCTCCTAGAAATCCTGAAAGGTTATTAGCACATATTTGACCAAATGGCCTAGAACCAGCAAACCCCCAAAACCTCGACACTGCAATATCCAATTGTAGATACTGCAGTCAATGCACCTATGAAGGCAATTCCTATCCAGCATATCCCTACATTTCATTGCCTAACATTGGAAGACCCAGATGCATTTTTTTTTAATTCAATGTTTTGTGTAGGGGATATGACTATACCACCGATCCCTGAAAGCTGGAACTATTTCCCTCTACATTAAAAGGAGCTGCTTTATGATGGTTTACAGGGTTGGGTGGAGGTGTTATAAATGACTGGGATCAGATGAAAGGTGCTTTCCTGAAGAAATATCAAGATTATTGTAGGTCCAAAGAATTAAAAGATGGAATATTTCAGATGGTAGCTAGACCTAATGAAACACTAGAAGAATATGTTGAATGTTTTCAATAGAATCTTCAAAGATCTCCTTATGTATCATTACCCTTGCCTGACAATGTATTAAAAACAACATTAATTAAAGGTATGAAGGAACAATGGATTGAAACACTAAATATTATGGGAAAAGGAGACATCTATCAATAATATTTTGCTAACATCATTGATTTATGTGACAAGAGCTCACGAGACAGAACAAGGCTAAAACCAACAGAACATGACAGGTTTACAAGGGACAACAAGATCTTTGGAGAAGGAGTAACTCACGCAGAAATTGGATTACTAGAAAATTTCAACACTGATATATTGGGGACTCTCACAATGCAGCTCGATATTATGCAAGCGAAACAAAAACAAGCAGAAGCAAAGCAAAATCTGGCAAGATTTTGTCCCAGATGTAAAAAGAAACACAACCACAAAGAGTGCCCATTAGATACAGTTCAAGTTTGTGCCATTTGTACAAAATACCACTCTACAGAGAGTTACCCCTCACTTCCTGGTTTGAAAGCAGTATACAAAGAAGCGGAAGAAGAACCTGAACTAGTGTACCTACTTAATTAGTGTTGTCAATGGCAGCTGCAACAATCAGGTATGTTTCCCGATCCATTTTCTTCTTTCCAGCCTCTACAATATCATGCTCAACAATATAATACAATGTGGCAGAATCAACCTTCCTTCTCAATTTGGTCACAACAACCATTTTCTTCATCATCATCATGGCCGAATCAAGCAAGCCAATCTAATTGGCCAAATTTATTTTCCCTATGCTCCACCATATTGGCAAAACAATGCGTATCCAACACAATGGTCCCCTCGCACCTCATAGAGTCAAGCCTGGCAGGAAAAATAGCATAGACCGATGAGTCAGCCAGTAGGAACCATCCCACTCCCTCAACCTACACTGCCAACACTACAACCAAACCCCTAGTCCAACTTAAGACCGCAACCCCCAACCCAACCCAACCCAAACCCAAATAACAAACCGGTGCAATCTGTTCAAATAATTGAAACACCAAAGCTAGAAACCGATCTAAGGGAGTGTAATGACCTTCAATTAAGGTCTAGGCACATTATATAAACTGAGGGAGATAAAAATGTTCAAGTTGAAAATCATTTACCCACAAAACAACCATTACAAGAAGAAGAAGATGTGGTCAGAAAACAAACTCATGACCAAGCAACCACATCTTCTCCCCCATTCCTAGAACGATTAATCATACCACACCCTATAGACCATCTGACTTTGATATTCTTGGAGAACTAAAGAATTTGTACATAAAAATCCCACTCCTCCAAGTTATCCAAGATATCTCGATCTATGCAAAGACCATCAAGGAGCTATGTATAAAAAAACCAAGGAGGAGAATAACAAATAACCCAACAGTCCAATTAGTTGGCACCTTATCTGACCTGTTATTAGGAAGAGAAGCACCCGTGAAATGTCAAGAGCCAGGAAATCCAATAGTGATAGTACAAATCAATGGACAAACCTTTTCAAATGCCTTAGTTGATTTAGGGGCTGCAATTAATATTTTAACAACCACCACTTATCAAAAAGTATGCATTACATCAGTAGAACCAACTTCCACTTTATTAGAACTAGCTGACCAATCAGTGGTTAGGCTAGAAGGCACACTACATGATGTAATGGTATCCATTGATTCCAGGGAATATCTTGCCAACTTTATAATAATAAACCCTAAAAACCGACTTGATGGACATCCGTTAATTTTAGGAAGACCTTGGCTCGCAACCACCGATGCTTACATTGGCTGCCGACAAGGCAGTATGACCATAACTAGAGGGAGTAACATCAAGAATCTAGCCTTATACCCTCCAGTCTATCCAAGTGTAACAATAATAAAAACTAACAAACATCCTGTATCATACCTTACCAAAAACATTAGATACCCAGTAACTATAGAAAATTCCCTCGATTTCAAAGATTAAACAGAGGATGATGTTATTAGCAACTTTATTAACCAAGCTGAATCCAGATCCCACGTACAATGTCACATGATAGAAGCAATATTTGATAATGAACTAGAAGAAGATCCTCTCAAAGACACTCATGATTAAGCAATACCTACTACCTCTGTTTCAAATAGCAAAACTATAGAGATTGAGCCAAGAAAAAAATTAAACATCAATAATAACCTGACTCCTAAACAAGAAGAGAAGCTGGTCCAACTACTGAGAAAATACAAGGAAGATTTTGCATGGGATTATCCGGCCATGAAGGGAATCGAACCCCAACTATGTACACACCACATTTATATAGAAAAGGATGCGAGACCTATTCGCCAACCCCAATGGAGACTTAACCCTCACCTAAAAGACATTGTGAAAGCTAAATTACAAAAACTTTTGGATGTAAACTTTATTTGTCCAATCTCTGATAGCAAATGGGTCTCTCCACTAGTAGTGGTACCAAAGAAGAATGGAAAGTGGAGGATTTGTGTAGATTATAGAGAATTAAAAAAAGCAACCTAGAAAGACCACTTTCCCCTTCCATTCATTGATCAAGTATTAGATACATTGGTAGGAAAGAAATTCTTTTCTTTCTTGGATGGCTTCAGTGGGTACAATCAGATTTAGGTTGCCCCTGAAGACTAGGACAAAACTACTTTTACCTGTCCTTGGGGAATGTTTGCCTACAGTGTCTTACCCTTTGGCCTATGCAATGCCCCTGCCACATTTCAAAGGGCCATCCTCAACACCTTTTTAGATTTAATAAATGAAGGGCTTGAAGTATACATGGATGATTTCACACCATATGGGGATGAGTTCAACCTAGCACTAGACACATTGGAAAAGGTGCTGCAATGATGCATCGCCACCAGGCTCTGCTTGAGCCATGAAAAGTGTTATATGATGATAATTAAAGGACTCATCCTAGGTCATTATATCTCAGCCACTGGAATACAGGTAGATCTGGCCAAAATCCAAATAATTTTGTTAATACCTACTGTGGAGTATTGAAGAAGGTATGTTTTCATTGACTATTTTTCCATCTTTTCTTTAGAACTCATAACGTCTTTGCATCATGAACTAGGAAGATAATGGGAAATCTTGACAAAATCTATAAAGATTTATATGCAACATGAAAATGCTAATAATCGCTATTTCTTATGCAGGAAAAGGCAAAAACTAAAGATTGATGCTCCAAGGAAAAATATAGGACCAAGCTAACCGTTGTCCCTTTGGCGGGGAACCATATGTAAACAAGACGATATAAATTAAAACATCTCAGCCAAGGAAAGGAAAACGAGATATCGACTCGGTGCAAGAAAACGACCGGATAACTGAGGATTAACAACTTGGGGAATCCCTCAGGATTAAGGATCACTTCTTTAACTATTTTTGCATCCTTGATATCTCCACTTTAGCTGTTATAAGTAGGGGAAACACTGCTAGCCTGGATATAGTTAATTTGTCATGTAACTTTGTTCTGTACTTGAACTTTGATCATTGAATCTCGTTAAGAAGAGATTTACTGTAACTCTATTCAATGCTTTAATATAAATCTGGTTGTTGTTCCATCTGTGATTCTGGAATAACTTCAAGTAGTGTATCCTTGGAGGCTAAGGGCTTGGCCCTGGTGGAACACTTGCTCCTGTATCATTATCTTTAGTTCATGTGTGGTTTGTATTATCAGCTTGAATCGGTAATCTGGTGTGTTTTGTTATCTTATATTGCAGCTCTGTTATATTTCATGTATCATTCTCTACGACAAGAAAGTCGTAATGTGCATTTTGATCTTATAACGTATTGCTACTCCCTTAAAGTTGTTAATGTAACCTTGTTGTTCTCTACAGAATGCTATTGCTGTTTAATTACAGAATAATCAAGCTATAACCTTCTTAAGATGGTATTACTGTATTTTTCTATGGTTTATAGTTCATACGATTGCTGTTCAATTGACATTGCGGTTCCATTATGAATTGTGATCGTTACCATTTCTAACCGGGGTTAATACTTATGGTATCAGACTCAGATTACTATTTTTCTTAATATCGTTGTATTCTGTGTGTATTATTTATTTCAGCGCCGTAGGCTCTAAGCATTGTTCTATATTTCATTGGTAATTGGTTGCCGTTCCATTTCTGTTTGCTATTCAATTTATCCTTTGAGTATTCTATAGGATAAGGCTGTTGCACTTGTTTCTGTAGATTAAGGTGTTGTTGTTCATCAGATTTAGTTGCTGTTACATTTTCTAGTTGTTGTTCCATTTCTTAATTGATGTTCCATTTTCTGTTATTTGTGTTATTGATTGCTTTGGTGTGAAGAACGATTTGAAACTATAGTGGGCATTGGCATTTACTGTCTAGTCCCCAGATTGATGATCTATTCCTTGATTACTTTTGGTTACATCAGTTTCGAAAGGGATGAGTTATTGTTACTGGACCCTTGACTAATACATTGCTTATTTTCTGAATGAGTGATTTAGGCTTCAAGGTATTTTGTTGTAAGTAGATTTTCTTTCAAGCATCCATTTACTCCTATATTTTCTTAAGCACTATGCTACTAGCATTACTCTAACAAATGACAACGTCAAACTGAGTACACTCTTTGAAATAACAAATCATTCCTGGATTGACAAGTTAATGAGGGGTAATTAGAGGTGAAAAAGACCCTTTTTACGGCTCGACATTTTGGCGCCGTTGCCGAGGAATAGTGTAGCCATTTGTTTCTTTTTCAGAGTAGTGTAGGAACCTGTTAGGAAAGAGTTGGGTTTTAAAAATGGAAGGTAAGAGCCTACGTAAGGAATATGTAATAGCCCTGCTCCCCTACCCGCTTTCCTGCAGATTTGTTATTGTTTTGTTTGGGTAGAACCTAGCAGTTGATTTGTGCGCATGACTAAGCAGAAAAAGCCAGAAAAGAATCCCAAACCTCTAACCAAGCCTGATAAAGCTAAGGAGCCAGTGACCCTTGGCTGATCGACCTTTATAGAAGGAAATCTTTAAGAAACCAGAATCTCAGCCTTCAGTAGGACCTAGAAAAGTTATTTCTAGATAGCCTACTAGTTTCCTTCAGGCCACAGGATCACCATTTGTAGCCTTTGCTGAGGTGCATAGTCAAACTGAAGAGCAATATTTTCAAGAAATTGAAAATTCTAGCTCAAACAAATTGCAAGAAGGGAACCTTAACAATCTCTGTGAAGGAAGAGCAGAAACAGGTGAAGCAGAAGAACCAAAATCTCGTCTTAGGGTAATTCAGCCATTAAGCAGTCCAGATAAGGGGAGTGATGCAAAAATCATTTATAACGAAATTCAAAAACCTGAATCCCCTCAGAAATTAGGCACTCTCATCATCCCAGATAAAGGAAGTGTTGTCAAAGCCATTCCCGTTAGAGCCATTCCCCACCGACAACCTAGGAATACTCTCCTAGATATCCCAGAAGGCTATTGGCATATTTTTGATCAAATGGCCCAGAATCAGCCTAACACCCAAACCTTTACTCTGCAAGACCCCATTGTGGATACTGCAGCCAATACACCTATGAAGGAAATTCCCCTTCAGAATATCCCTACATTCCATGGCCTTACATCAGAAGATCCAAATGTATTTCTGTTTGAATTCGACATGTTGTGTAAAGGATATGACTATACCACGATCCCCAGAAACTGAAATTATTTCCTTCTACATTAAAAGGAGCTACTTTGAGATGGTTTATGGGATTAGGTGGTGGTGTTATAATTAATTGGGATAAAATGAAAGAGTCTTTTCTAAAAAGGTATCAGGATTATTGCAGGTCTCGAGAATTAAAAGATGAAATATTTCAGATGGTAGCTAAACCAAATGAAACATTGGAAGAGTATGTTGAATGATTCCAGTATAATCTCCAAAGATTTCCTTATGCATCATTACCTTTACCTGATAATGTATTAAAAACAACATTAATTAGGGGAATGAAGGAACAATGGATTGAGACATTAAACATTATGGGGAAGGGAGATATTTATCAAGAAAATTTTGCTGACATTATTGATTTATGTATTAGGAGTTCGAGAGGCAACACAAGACTAAAACCAGCAAAGCATGATCGATTCACATGAGATAATAGAATTTTGGAAGAAGGAGTAACTCTTGCAGAAATTGGAAATTTATTAGAAAATTTTAAACTGACATATTGGGGATGCTGACAACACAACTTGATAATATGCAGGCTAAACAGAGGCAAGTAGAAGCAAAACAGAATTTGGAAATCTTTTGTCCTAGATGCAGGAAGAAACACAGCCACAAGGAGTGTCCATTAGATGCAGTTCAAGTTTGTGCCATTTGTACAAAAGACCACTCGATAGAGAGATGCCCCTCACTTCCTAGATTGAAAGCAGTATACAAAGAAGCAGAAGAAGAGCCAGAACCTGTGTATCTACTTAATCAGCGCTGTCAATGGCAGCCGCGACAAACATGTATGTTTTCAGACCCAGCTTCTTCTTTCCAGCCTCAGTAATACCATGCTCAACAATATAATTCAATGTGGGAAAATCAACCTCCCTTCCCGAATTGGTCGCAATAATCATTCCCTTCATCATCTCCATGGCCGAGTCAAGCAAGCCAACCCAATTGGCCAAATTTTCCCTATACCCCACCATATTGGAAAAACAATGTTTTTCCATTGCAATGGACTCATCCTACTTCACAGAGTCAAACCTGGTAAACAAACTGGCAAAGACCGATGAATCAGCCAGTAGGGAATATCTCGCTCCCTCAACCTACACTGCCAGCTCTACAACAAAATCCCCAGTCTAATTTAAGGCCGCAACTCCCAGCCCAACCCAACCCCAATCCAAATAACAGATTGGTCCTGACCATTCAAATAATCGAAACACCAAAAATAGGAACCGATCTAAAGGAGTGTGATGACCTCCAATAAAGATCGAGGCGTATCATTAAAACAAAGGGAGATAAAACAATCCAAGTTGAAAATCAGTTACTTGTAGAACAACCATTACAGGAAGAGGATGTGCCCAGACAACAAATTCATGATCCAGCAACCACATCCTCTCCTCCATTCCTAGAACGCTTGATTATACCTTGACCCATACAACATCCTGATTTTGACATTCTGGGAGAATTAAAAAACCTATACATAAAAATCCCGCTCCTCCAAACCATTCAAGACATCCCGATATACACAAAAACTATCAAAGAGTTATGTATAAAGAAACCAAGGAGGACAATAACAAATAACCCAAAAGCCCAAGTGGTTGGCACTTTATCTGACTTATTATCAGGAAAAGAAACACCTATTAAATATGAAGACCTAGGAAATCCAATAGTAACCATACAGATCTATGGTCAAACCTTCTCTAATGCCTTATTTGATCTAGGAGCTGCAATTAATATCTTAACAATTGCTACTTGCCAAAAATTGGGCATTACATCAGTAGAACCGTTCTCCACTTTATTAGAATTGGCTTATCGTTCCGTAGTTAGGCCAGAGGGCACACTACATGATGTTATGGTATCTATTGATTCCTAGGAATATCCGGCTGATTTTCTGATAATAAACCCCAAAAACCGACTTGATGGAAACCCATTGATCTTAGGCAAACCTTGGCTCGCAACTACTGATGCTTATATTGACTGTCAACAAGGAAATATGACCATTTCTAAGGGGATAAAAATTAAGAATCTAGCTCTATACCCCCTAGCACAGCCAAGTGTCACAATAATAAAAATTAACAAGCACCCTGTGTCATACCTTACAGAAAATATTAGATCTCCATTAACCATACAGGAGGCCCTCAATTTTAAAGACCAAATAGAAGACGATGCTATTAATAATTTCATTAACCAAGTTGAACCCAGACCCCACGTACAATGTCATATGATAGAAGCGGCATTTGATAACGAATTAGAAGAGGATCTTCTTAAAGATACACATGATCAACCAATACCTATTACCTCTGTCTCGAATAGAAAATTTTTGGAAATTGAGACAGGAAATTCTTTAAACATTAATGCTAACCTGACTTACGAACAAGAAAAAAAACTCATCCAGTTATTGAGGAAACATAAAGAAGCATTTGCATGGGACTACCTTGATATGAAAGGAATTGATCCCCAGTTATGTACACACCACATTTATATAGAAAAGGATGCAAAACCTATTTTCCAACTACAAAGGAGACTTAATCCTCATCTAAAAGAAGTTATAAAAGCTGAACTCCAAAAATTTTTAGATGTTAACTTCATCTACCCTATCTTTGATAGTAAATGGGTCTCTCCACTTGTTGTGGTACCGAAGAAGAATGGAAAGTGGAGGATTTGTGTAGACTATAGAGAATTAAATAAAGCAACACAAAAAGACCACTTTCCCCTTCCATTTATTGATCAAGTATTAGACACTTTGGCAGGAAAGAAATTCTTTTCTTTCTTAGATGGCTTCAGTGGATACAATCAGATTCAGATTGCCTCGGAAGACCAAGACAAAACTACTTTTACTTGTCATTGGGGAACATTTATCTATAGAGTTTTACCTTTTGGCTTATGCAATGCTCCTACCAAATTTCAAAGAGCTATCCTCAACATTTTTTCAGACCTAATAAATGAGGGGCTCGAAGTCTACATGGATGATTTTACACCGTATGGAGATGATTTTGATCTAGCATTAGACACACTGGAAAAAGTCCTGCAGTACTGCATTGCCACCAGGCTTTGCCTAAGCCATGAGAAATGCTATATGATGATGACTGAAGGACTTATTCTAGGCCACTATATCTCAGCAGCTAGCATACAAGTAGACACAGCCAAAATCCAAATAATTTTGCTAATTCCCACCCCTACCACTCAAACAAAGGTACGCAGTTTTCTTGGATTCTCTGGTTATTATAGAAGGTTCATAGAACATTATTCACATATTGCTGCACCTCTATATGCGCTCACAGGTAATGTTGGCTTTCTTTGGACAAAAAAATGTGACTGTGCTCTTCAAGATCTGAAGAAGCTTGTCTCCACAGCTCCAGTCCTTCGTGGACCAAATTGGAACCTACCATTCCAGATTTCATCAAATGCCTCAGATACAGCTATTGGAGCAGTCCTTGGGTAGGAAGAGGATAAAAAACCATATGCAATTTATTATATTAGCAAGAATTTATCCCATGCTGAATTAAATTATACTGTTACTGAAAAGGAATTTCTAGCTGTAATACATGCTATCAATAAGTTTAGGCATTACATTACTGGATATCCTGTTATTTTATATACAAATCACTCTGCTATAAAATATTTAGCAAATAAACCATTCACAACTGGTAGAATAATTAGATGGCTGATTTTATTGCAGGAATTTGACATTACAATCAAGGTGCGAATACCAAAACTAGTGGATGCAACAACAGTTGAAGATCAATTCCCATATGAGAGTTTGTTTGTTGTCACTGTTAAAACACCCTGGTATGCTGACGTTGCGAACTACTTAGCAGTAGGTGAATTACCAAAATATCTAACCCCTAATGAGTGGAAATAGATTGTCCAGCGAAGTGTTTGATTTTCCTGGATTGGGGGCTACCTGTCTCATATAGGAGCAGATATGCACATCAGGAGATGTGTCTTGGAGGATGAAAGTTTTGATATTTTGAAAGCTTGTCACGATGAACCATGTGGCGGACACTTTGCCGATAAGAGAACTAGACATAAGGTGCTACAAATAGGGTGTTATTGGCCTACGATTTTCAAAGATGCAAAGAAGTTCGTTCAAGCTTGTGATAGTTGTCAAAGAGTAGGACGCCCTGGTCAGGCCGATGAAATGCCCCTGAACCCACAACTGGTTGTCAAACCGTTTGAGCGATGGGCACTTGATTTTGTTGGTCCAATCAACCCATCTTCGAATCAGAAAACATATATTCTAGTGGCAATAGAATACATCACCAAGTGGGTTAAAGCAGAAGCATTACCGAGAGCTACAGAGGATTCTGTCATACAATTCCTGTTTCATATATTTTTGTGATATGGGCTTCCAAGAAATATAATTACAGATGGTGGACCACATTTTGCTGGTAATAATATTGCTGCAGCGCTTAAAAACTATCATATCGAGCATAAAATTACTACTCCATACCACCCACAAGCAAACGATCAAGTAGAAAGCAACAACAAATTAATAGAAGCAATCCTGACAAAAACCATTGCATCACATAGACGCGATTAGGCTGCAAGATTACCAGAAGCCTTGTGGGCCTATAGAACAACGTGGAGAAGCACTATTGGCTATTCACCATACCAATTGGTGTTTGGAAAGCAACCCATTTTCCTTATAGAATTTGAAATCCAAACACTGCGAACAACACAAGAAGTCGACCTAGATCTAAACGGGGCACAGATTAATAGATTACAGCAGATCAATGAGCTAGACGAAATCAGGCTCTCTTCCCTTCAACATACTGCATTAATCCAACAATAGCGTGCTAAATGGCATGACGCTCTCATTAACAAAGTCTTCCGCGAAGGAGATTGGGCGCTCTTATACGATTCCAGGTTTCAGGATTTTCCAAAGGAAACTTCAGACTCACTGGCTAGGGCCACATGAAATCCAGAAGGTACATGATAATGGCATCCTAACTCTAGTCACTATTAATGGATCTGGTCATAACTTTAAAGTAAATGGCCATCGAGTTTGACTATACTGCAAACCACTTACTCGAGAATCCTTTTGTCAGCAACTACGCGGGGACTCTGATATGCAAATTCTACAGGGGGAAGAGCAATCTTCCTCGCCTATGATTCATTAAGTGATTCAACTTTTTTTATATACTTTGTACATAATTTCTTTGTTCTGTTTTTCCTGTTGTTCCTCTTCTAAGAAACAACATTTGTGTGCACTTTTGTCATTTTTGTTGTTCCTTTTTTTCAAAAGAACAACACCTTTGTTTTAACTGTTTCTTTTTCTTTTTCATTTTGTTGTTGCTTTTCTAAAGGAACAACACTTGAGTGTTTTTCTGTTCCTTTTCCAAAGGAACGACACTTTTTCATTTTTTGATGTTCCTTTTCTAAAGGAACATCATTTGAGTGTTTTGATGTTCCTTTTCCAAAGGAACATCAGTTTTTCAATTTTTTGCTGTTCGTTTTCTAAAGGAACAACATTTGAGTGTTTTGTTGTTCCTTTTCCAAAGGAACGACACTTTTTCATTTTTGTTGTTCCTTTTCTAAAGGAACAACATTTGAGTGTTTTGCTGTTCCTTTTCCAAAGGAACGACACTTTTTGATTTTTGTTGTTCCTTTTTCAAAGGAACGACATTTGCGTTTCTATTGTTCCTTTTCCAAAGGAACGAAACTTTTTTATTTTTGTTGATCCTTTTTCAAAGGAACGGCATTTGCATTTCTACTGTTCCTTTTCCAAAGGAACGACACATTTTGATGTTTTCTGTTCTTTTTTCAAAGGAACGACATTTGCGTTTCTATTGTTCCTTTTCCAAAGGAATGGCATTTTTTGATGTTTGTTATTCCTTTTTCAAAGGAACGACATTTGCGTTTTGTTGTTCCTTTTCCAAAGGAACGGTACTTTTCAACACTTGTGTTTCTGCTGTTCCTTTTTCAAAGGAATGACACTTTTGGTGTTCTACTATTCCTTTTCTAACGGAACGGCATGTTCAGTTTTTCCTACTCCTTTTTCGAATGAAACGACACTTTCGTTTTTATTGTTCCCTTTTCAAAGGAACAACACTTGAATTCCTTTGCCCTTCCTTTTTCAAACAACAACATTCTTGTATTCCTTTTACTTATGCTTAGAGATCCTTGTTGTTCCTCTTTTTTTAGGTCTTTTGGAGTACAACTATACACTCGTGCAATCGATACAAAGCTAGAGCATACTGAAATCAGCAAATTATGTAAAATCGCTACATTTACAAGAAATTGTTGTGAATTGATAAAGAGGAACGAAGGAAGGACACAATTATTCATTACTTTTTCTTTCATTACCCTACTAATACCAACATGTTTGGTCATCTTTATCATGCTGGTTCTTTTTAAATTCCCATAATCTTCTTTGATAATTATTAAAGAATAAGAACAAAGGGTCTATATTTTTCTATTGAGATGTTAAGAATTCTTCCACCATTTCTACTCTTAAGGAGGGCCGAACCACCCTTTTTGTATAAATAGGAATGCATGTTATAAAAATATAATTAAAAAAAAGACGAATGTTTTGAATTGTCAAATGCAGGATAGGGGGTCTCATCAAGAGCCAGCCTACCATGATCATAAGGAAGAAATTGAAGTGGCATTCCAACTATGGCCACCACACCAGGGATATGGTCCAAGAGGCACATCAGAAAAAATAAAGAGTCCTTGGAATAGGAAGTCTCATCACGAGCCAGCCTGCCCACCTTTCACTCCTTCCTAGTGAATGGCATTATGATTTAACTGGTTACCAAGCCAGCATAATGACATCCATTTTGACACTGAATAGAACTTCCTACGCATACACAAAGGATCATGGTTCCATGGGTGAAACAAACAACTCTGCCAAGGTTATGGACACTTGTCGGCAGTAGAGCTCTATTAATGGTATTGAAGTCACATTTCTTATACACCAATAGTCATCATAATACCCTTCCCGGTCTTATACCTTTGTAATCTGTCAAATAGGATTATGCATATCCCTTCCCCGAACCATTAAATGCATGAAAATCCATTATAACCAACCATGACGGAAAAAGTAGACAATGACCGCATTACACTCGTTATGCACGTTAGCTGTCCTATCCTCCCAGCCTCGCATCATGTAACCGCATTTTCTTATTTATTAAGCGACCCTATTATACACCTCGATTTTGGTAACCTGCTACTTTTGTAAACATGGCATCCCTGCATACATTTTTCCTTTATGACCCCTATACCTGAACAGCCCAGCTCGCCACTCCTTCATTTGACGGCCGAGGATGGCCTATCACATTGCGGGGGGGGGGAGGCTGACTTCATAATTTGCGGATATACATGTCAAGCTATTACTCATCAAATTCTTACTCAGGAATAGCTATTTTCTTCTGTGTTTCTAACAATTCAAACAACTTGTTGTTCCATTTCCATTCTGTGTTTTTACAGTGAGCTAAAAATCATGGGAGGAAGGTCAATTCAAAGAGAATAACAGGCATTGACAATTTCCAATGCTGCATGGGAAATTCTGGTAAAGGAAGGATGGTTAGTCTATTTTAATCGCATACAGGAATCTAATGAGACTGTGGCAATAGAATTCTTGCAAAATTTACAAGAAAATCACTCCATAGTAAGGGGAAAACATATAACAGTCACTGACTCACTGATGACATAATTGTAGAGGTCTCGGGACTGCTAGTGACTGGACCTGTGTGGACTCTGACGAAGGAGAGATTGCAAAAGATCATGGAGATCTTCCAGGATGTAGGCCAGAACCTGATAGTTAGAGGAAAGGGAGCCCTACTAGCAACATTAGGAGAACCATGGGCAGAATTAGCGAGGATCATCCAGAGCTACATCACCTATGAAGGCAAGAAAGACGTGGCAAGACCACGACACCTTAAACTCTTAGCTGTATTAAAAGAAAATTGCTCTGTGAACCTACTTGCATTTTAAAATTCATTACTGCATGATGTTGCCCAAAGCATGAAAAAGTCACAACATGTGGAATCGGTGGTGAGTCACCATGGGCTAATACGGTTGATAGTTAGCCATAGTTTGGCTCGGAAATAGAGAAACTTGGAAGAACTAATTGCTATAATAGATGGGGCACCGACTCTACCATCTCCAAAACGCAAACACACTGCCAGTACACTAGCTAGACCATCAAAATAGAGAAAATCAGTTAGATTGGCACGAATTAGAGGAAGGTTGGAAAATCCCCAAGGGGGTACCAGCCAGCCTGTGGAGATAGATGACTCAGGGGCTGAGCAACCCTCACAATTGGAAGGAGAAGAGAATGAGAAAGAAGTAGAAGAAAATGAGGAAGGAGAGGCAGAGGAAGAGATCGAGCAACTTAAGCAGGTGGAGGCGGAGGTAGAACAACGTGAAGAGAGTCCACTGCAAAGTCCTTTACAAGAGGATGAATTGGCCGAAATTCTGGCCAATATGGGCGAATATGGCCAACCTCTCAACCTGCCAGGCCTCAAGACTGAGGAAGAACCGAAGGAGCATTCTGTTTAAGATAAAAATGCACTCGAGGAATTGTATGACTGGAAAGAAAATGAAGAGAATCATTCTGTTCATGATGATGAAGATATGGGAGGTGAACAATCTACTCCCAGCCAGACTACACTAGAAGAATTGCATAAAGAAGAAAGGGTGGATAAGGAAGTTACCTAGGAATTAATACACCAGCTAGGGTTTCTACTCCTAAGCAGCCTAAACAAAACATCAAAGGAGAACCCCAAGAGGAAAACCAAGGAATTGGCCAGGATGGCAGTCTAGGCCCAAGTAAACAAATAGTTGTTCCTTCTAAGGAAGCAGAAGAAATCAAACAATTACAAAAAGAACAGAAAAGGTTACTAAATGTGATAGGTTGACTTCGGCAGCAAATCGGGGTTTTGAGGATAAGAAAGAGAACAAAGAGAACTTCTGGGGAAACACATGCAGCTACTCCAAAAAAGGTTCGAAAGACCCCTGTTCGGCCTACTGTTCAAAATCCTGCTGAAGAACAGTTTGTTGTTCAAATTGCTGTCGAAGAACAACCTATTGTTCAAATCGCCGTTGAAGAACAGTTTGTTGTTCAAACTCTTGTTAAAGAACAGACTGCTATTCAGAAGCAAAAGGAACAACATTCTATTGTTGCTCATATTGAAGTATAAATGGAAGATATATTGACCTGTGACAAGGAAGTTCAGACAGAGACACAGACATCTGAAAGGATGCAGAGTATGAATACAAGGCGACACAATAGGAAGATTCAAGTAAATCTTCCGCTGGCCACTACTATGTGGGACAACGACCCGGGACAGTAATCCTATGAGAGGGTTTGATGCAAGTGCAAAAAGCAGTTGAAAAACTCACAGAATGAACAGCTTCTCGAGAAAAGTATGAAGAATTACAACAACAGCTAAGGAACGTCAATTTATCTGAGAGCCAAGCCTTTGAAGGATGGCAAAAAGAACAAGAAAAAGTCGCAAAGGTAACTCATAGATTAGATGTAGTCATCAGGCAGATGGATACCTTATGCTCTTTTTACTCTGACGTCCTAGCATGTAGAGCCCCTGCGAAGAATTATGCCTTGTTTTTAATGGAACGATATTTGCAATTGAAAATTAAGGCCTTCAAAGCAGGAGCCCCTATCCAAATTAATACCATTTTTGATTTTTTAAATTGTTGTAAGCATTATGGAGTGAAGGTTTAGAGACTACTATGTGAGTTCTATCTGCATAACCTTGTGGTAGACCAGCGGAACCCTTGCCCTTTCGTTGGGGATATCCAATTGCAGGCATTTATTTCGTTTGGAGTTAATCAAATTAAATGGCTTAAAGCCTATAATGCCTTCCAAAGACAAGAAAACGGATTAGACTTATGGGTAAGAGCTAAGCCTAGAGACCCATTACAGTTATGGAACAAACATAGGAGCCTTATGAGGACTCCGGGCATGATTGATGCGCTAAAACCCATTCATATAGCAATCAACTGGCAAGGGATAGAATACTTCTTTACCATTAAGAACCTTGCTGTTGCAGCTGCTAAATTTCGATATCAGACCTCTAAGTCGAACATCCAACTCAAGGAACCATTTAATTACGAGAATTTTAAGTTAGCTGCTAATCGTCTGAACCTCTATGGCAAAATTATCTTGAGGGCAAGGCCATATTTGTTGGGATATAGGTCTCAAAGCCTGATTATTTGGCACCCTGCACCTAGATACCAAGCCCTGTATGAGATGCCTGAGGGTCAGACATGCCATCTTTTTGAACACCTAGTTAGGCATCACGGCTGTAGGCCACCACATGAGATCCCATCTCCAGCCTACTCTCTCACTGTCTTACATGTCAAATACAATGTTTTCATGAGGGCATGAAAAAGGGTAAGCAGGGGGGTGTGTGGAGTATTGTTTTCATTGACTATTTTTCCATATTTTCTTTAGAACTCGTAAAATCTTTGCATCATGAACTAGGAAGATAATGGGAAATCATGACAAAGTCTATAAATATTTATATGCAACATGAAAACGCTAATAATCGCTATTTCTTATGCAGTAAAAGGAAAAAACTAAAGATTGTTGCTCCAAGGAAAAATACAGGACCAAGCTAATCGTTGTCCCTTTGGTGGGGAACCATATGCAAACAAGACGATCTAAATTAAAACATCTCAGCCAAGGAAAGGAAAAGGAGATATCAAATCGGCACAAGAAAACGACTAGATAACTGAGGATTAACAGCTTGGCGAATCCCTCAAGATCCTTTGGTTCTGAGGGATCGCTGCTTTAACTATTTTTACATCCTTGATATCTCCACTTCAGTTGTTATAAGTAGGGGCAGCACTGCTAGCCCGGATATGGTTAATTTGTCATGTAACTTTGTTCTATACTTGAAATTTGATCATCGACTCTCGTTAAGAAGAGATTTACTGTAACTCTGTTCAATGCTTTAATATAAATCCGGTTGCTATTCCATATGTGATTCTGGAATAACTTCAAGCGGTGTATCCCTGGAGGCTAAGGGCCTGGCCCTGGTGGAACACTTGCTCCTGTATCATTATCTTTAGTTTGTGTGTGGTTTGTATTATCAGCTTGAATCGGTAATCTGGTGTGTTTTGTTATCTTATATTGCATCTCTGTTATATTTCATATATCATTCTTTGCAGCAAGAAATTCGTAATGTGCATTATGATCTTATAACATATTGCTACTCCCTTAAAGCTATTAATGTAACCTTGTTGTTCTCTACAGAATGCTATTGCTGTTTAATTGCAGAGTAATCAAGTTGTAACCTTCTTAAGCCAGTATTACTGTATTTTTCTATGGTTTATACTTCATATGATTGCTGTTCAATTGACATTACAGTTCCATTATGAATTGTGATCGTTACCCTTTCTAACCGAGGTTAATACTTGCGGTATCAGACTTAGATTACTGTTTTTCTTAATATCGTTGTATGTTGTGTGTATTATTTATTTCCGCACCATAGGCTCTAAGCGCTGTTCTATATTTCATTGGTAATTGGTTTCCATTCCATTTATGTTTGCTGTTCAATTTATCTTTTGAGTATTTTGTCGGATAAGGCTGCTACACTTGTTTCTGTAGATTAAGGTGTTGTTGTTCATCAGATTTAGTTGTTGTTACATTTTCTAGTTGTTGTTCCATTTCTTAATTGTTGTTCCATTTTCTGTTATTTGCGTTATTGATTTCTTTGGTGTGCAGAACGATCTGAAACTATAGTGGGCATTGGCATTTGTTGTCTAGTCCTCAGATTGATGATCTGTTCCTTGATTACTTTTGGTTACATCAGTTTCCAAACTGATGAGTTATTGTTACTGGACCCTTGACTGATACATTGCTTATTTTCCGAATGAGTGATTTAGGCTTCAAGGTATTTTACTGTAAGTAGATTTTCTTTCAAGCATCCGATTACTCCTGTATTTCTTGAGCACTATGCTACTAGCATTACTCTGACAAACGACAGCCTCAAACCGAGTACACTCTTTGAAATAACAAATCATTCGTAGATTGACAAGTTAATGTGGGGTAATTAGAGGTGAAAAAGATCCTTTTTACGGCTCGACACCTACCCCTACCACACAGACAGAGGTACACAGTTTTCTTTGATTTTCTAGTTATTATAGGAGATTTATAGAACATTTTTCTCAAATAGCTGCACGTCTATACGCACTAACAGGGAATATTGATTTTGTTTGGATAGGTAAATGTGACCATGGTTTTGAGGATCAGAAAAAGCTTGTGTCAACTGCCCCAGTGCTCAGAGGTCCAAATTGGGACCTGCCGTTTCAAATTTCATCAGATGCTTTAGACACAACTATTGAAACAATCTTTTAGTAGGAATGCGACATCACAATAAAAGATTGACCTGGGAAAGAGAATCCTATAGATGACTTTCTCTCACGAATTCCGAAGCCAGTGGACGTAGAAATAGTCGAAGATCAATTTCCAGATGAACATTTATTCACTATCACTGTCAAAACACCCTGGTATGCTGATGTTGTGAATTATTTAGTAGTAGGAAAATTACCAAAGCATCTAATCCCCAATGAATGAAAATAGATTGTGCAGTGTAGTACCCAATTTTCTTGGATTGGGGGCTACCTATTCCATATAGGGGCAGATATGCACATCAGAAGTTGCATTAGTGAATATGAAATATTTGACATTCTGAAAGCCTGTCACAACAAACCATGTGGCAGACATTTCACAGATTGAAGAACTGGTCACAAAGTTTTGTAAACAGGGTATTACTGGCCCACAATCTTCAAAGATGCAAAGAAATTTGTTCAAGCTTGTGATAGTTGCTAAAGAGTAGGATGCCCTAGACATTCTGACGAAATGCCTTTGAACCCACAATTAGTCATTGAACCATTTGAGCGCTGGGTGCTCGATTTTGTTGGTCCGATCAACCCATCATCAAACCAGAAAACATATATTTTGGTAGCAATGGAATATGTGACCAAATGGGTTGAAGCGGGGGCACTTCCAAGAGCTACAAAGGATTCCATCATTCATTTCTTGTTCTAGATATTTGTGTGAGATGGCCTCCCAAGAGACATAATCATAGACAGAGGACCATAGTTTGCTGGTAATAAAATTGCTGCAACATTAAAAAACTATCATATTCAGCACAAGATTACCACTCCCATACCACCCATAGGCAAATGACCAAGTAGAGAGCACGAATAAAGTAATAGAAGAAATATTGACAAAAACCATTGCATCACACAGACGTGATTGGGCTACAAGATTGTCGGAAGCTTTGTGGGAATATAGAACAATGTGGAGATATACCACCAATTATTCACCATATTAGCTAGTATTTAGAAAGGAACCCATCTTTCCAATAGAGTTTGAAATACAAATGTTGAGAACAACACAAGAAGTCAGTCTAGATTTAAATGAGGCCCAGATTAATAGACTACAGCAAATCAACGAGCTAGATGAAATTAGGCTCTCCGCTCTTCAACATACTCCATTAATCCAACAACAGAGAGAAAAATGGCAAAACGCCCTCATAAAAAAGAAAGTATTTCACAAAGGAGATTGGGCACTCCTATACGATTCTAGGTTTTAGTATTTTCCGGGGAAACTTCAAACTCGCTTGCTGGGACCATATGAAATCCAGAAAGTGCATGATAATGGCACCATTACTTTAACTACCATTGACAGATCTGGACATACCTTTAAAGCAAATGGCCACCGAGTTTGACTGTACCGCAAATCGCTTACTCGGGAATCCTTCTACTAGCAACTTAGGGAAGACTCTGACATGCAAATTCTGGCTGAGGAAGAAAACTATTCCTCACCTTTGGTTCACTAAGTAATTTGATTGATTTTAAAAAATTTGTACATAAATTTTTCTGTTTTGTTTGTGTAAATTACTTTTTGTACAGATTTCTACATTTCTACAATTTTTTGCATTTTGTTGTTCCTTTGCAAAGGAACAATATTTTCACCGCTTTGCTGTTCCTTTCTAAAGGAACAACACTTTTGCATTTTGCTGTTCCTTTTTGAAGGAACAACATTTTCATCGTTTTGTTGTTCCTTTCCGGAGGAACATCACTTTCATATTTTTCTATTCCTTTTCGAAGGAACAACATTTTCACTGTTTAAGAAACAACACTTTTGCATTTTGCTGTTCCTTTTTGAAGGAACAAAATTTCCGCCTTTTTACTGTTCCTTTCTGAAGGAACAACACTTTCATGATTTTCTGTTCCTTTTCGAAGGAACAACACTTTCACATTTTGTTGTTCCTTTTCGAAGGAACATCAATTTCACGTTTTGTTGTTCCTTTTTGAAGGAACAACACTTCCACATTTTGCTGTTCCTTTCCGAAGTAACAACACTTCCCCATTTTTCTATTCCTTTTTGAAGGAACAACATATCCACATTTTTGTTGTTCCTTTCCGAAGGAACGCCACTTTCATTTTTGCTGTTCCTTTTCAAAGGAATAACACTTCCATTTTTCTACTGTTCCTTTCCGAAGGAACAACACTTTCGTTTTTCTTTTGTTCCTTTTCGAAGGAACAACACTTTCATTTTTTGTTGTTCCTTTCCGAAGGAACAGCATATCTGCATATTTTGTTTGTGCTTGCTTTATTTGTTGTTCCGATTAAGGAACAGCTATTGTTCCTCTCAAGGAACAACACCTTCGAGCATGTTTTTGTCCTTTCTGCTTGCTGTTTTTGTGTGCAAATATTCTTTTGCTATCCCTCTAAAGAAACAACAATTGTTCCATCTTGAGAACAACACTTTTGGAGTGTATTTTTATTCTTTTTGTGTGTATGTGTAGATGATTTTTGTGAGTGATGGTCATTTAAGGCACAACTATACATTTATGCAAGAATACAAAAACTAGAGGATACTGAAATCGGCAAATCAAAGAAACATCGTCATCTTTAGAAGGAATTGCTTTGAATTGATAAGAGAAAAGAGGAAGGGACACAACTATTTATATCACCTTGCTGTCATTATTTTACTAATACCAATATGATTGATTATTTTTTATCATGATGGTTCTTTCTAAATCCCCATAATTCTCTTTGATCATTATTATTGAATAAGAATAAGGGCATATTTTTCTCTATTGAGATGTTCAGACTTCTTCCACCATCCCTACTCTTAAGGAGTGTTGAGCCACCCTCTGTATATAACTAGGAAAATTGTTATATAAAATAATAGAAGAAAAATAAAAAATGTTTATCTATATGATTACTAACATGATTTGTCAGATGAAGGATAGGGGGGCCCATCAAGAGCTAGCCTTCCATGATCATAAGGAAGAAAGTGAAGTGGCATTCCTGTTATGGCCACCACACCAGGGATATGATCTAAGCGGCACATCAGAAAGATAAAAATAGTCCTTGGAATAGGAGGTCTCATCACGAGCTGGCCTGCCCAGCTTTCACTCTTTACTAGTGAATGGCATTGTGATTCATCTAGTTATCAAGCCAGCACAATGGCCTCCATTCTGACATTCCACAACACTTTCCTAGGCATACACAAAGGATTATGGTTCCAAGGGTGAAATAAAAAACTCTATCAAGGTTATGGACACCTGTGGGCAACAAAGCTCTGTTGATGGTATTAAATTCATATTTCTTATACACTAATAGTCATTATAAAACCCTTCTTATTATACCTTTGTAGTGATTTCAAATGAGATTATGTATATTACTCTTTCGAACCTTTGATACATGAAAATAATTTACAAATAAATCATGACGGTAAAAGTCGATAATGACCGCATAAGAACTTTTATTCACGTCAGCTGTCCTATCCTCCATTTTTTGCATCATATCACATCGTTTCCATATTTATTAGCGATTCTATCATACGCCTCGATTTCGGTACTCCGCTCATTTTTGTAAACATGTCATATATCCATACATTGTTCCTTTATTCCACTGTATGATTACAGTTCAGCATTCCGCTCCTTTATTTGATGGTCGAGGACGGCCTATCCCATTACAGGGGGGCACGGGTGATCTCCATAATTTGCTCGCATACATGTCAACTCATTATTCGAAGGTATTATGACTTGGGAATAGCAAGCCTAATGGTATTTTGTTTCCCAATGTGCATGGCTTGCTATATCGATTCCATTTCCATGTTTTTCTCTGCAAAAATTAGCAGTAAGTTAGAAATTTGAACAACTTGTTGTTCCATCATCTTCTCTGTGTTTTCTTAACAGTGAGCTAAAAATTTGAACAACCTGTTGTTCCATCATCGTCTCTGTGTTTTTACAGTGTGCTAAGCATGAATAAGATGGGAGGAAGATCAATTCACAGTGAGCCACATGTGTTAACGGTCTCTTATGTTGCACGAGAAATCCTAGCAAGGGAAGGATGGATAGATTACCTGAACAGCCTACAACAATCCAACAAGATGATGGCAATCGAGTTTCTGTAGAACTTGTAAGAAAATCATTCCATGGCGAGAGGGAGACAGAAAACAGTCACAAATGACATAATTACAGAATTTTTGGGACTGCAAGACACTGGACCTATGTGGACCTTGAGAAAGGTGAGACTGTGAGACACCATAACCATCTTCCAGGATGAAGGGGAGAACCTTCCTATCAAAGGGAAGGGAGTCCTACCGGTAACCCTGGGTGAGCTGTGGGTAGAATTGGCGAGAATTATCTAAAGCTACATCACTTGCGATGGAAGAAAATATGTGGTAAGACCACGCCATCTCAAACTTTTAGCCATGTTAAAGCAAAAATGTGCTATGAATTTTCCTGCATTCTTAAATTTTTTATTACATGATGTTGCTCGAAGCATGAGGAAATCTTAACATGTAGAGTCAGTAGTAAGCCACCATGGGTTAATTCAACTGATAGTCAGCTACAGTCTTGCCCAACAGTAGAGTAGTTGGGAAGAATTGATTTTATCGATAGATGGGGGACTGGCTTTGCCAACCCCAAAACGAAAACATATTGCTAGCACATTGAACAGACCACTGAAACGAAGACAATATGTTAGATTGGAAAGGAGCAGAGGAATGTTGGGAAATTCCCAGGGAAACATTAGCCAACCTATGGAAATATAGGATTCAGAAGATGAACAACCCCCACAACTAGAAGGTGGGAAGAATGAAAAAGAATTGGAGGAAAATGATGAAGAAGAACCGAAGGAGGAGACTGAGAAATCCAGAAAGGAAAAAGGGGAGGAAACAGAGCAATGCAGCGAAAGTCCACTGCAAAACCATCTACAAGAAGATGAATTGGCCCAAATTTTGGCCAATATGGATGATTATGTGTAACCTCATAGCCCACTCAACCCCCATACCAAAGAAGGTCCATAGGAGCACTCTCCTCATGACAAAAGTGCATCCGAGGAAATGTGTAACGAGGAGGAAGAAGAAGGGGATCACTCTGCTCATGATAAGAGTGTATCTGGGGAGAAGAATGATGAGGATGAGGAAGAGGAACATTCTGTTCCTAGTCAGAATACACCCAAAGAATTGCACGATGAAGAAGAGGTAGAAGAAGACGTTGCCTAGGAGACAGTAGAACAAACCAAGGTCTCTACCCCTGAAAAAACCTGATCAACACAACAATGAAGAAGTGTTTCAAGAAGGAAACATGGAAATTGGCCGAGATGAAGGTACAATACTTGAGGTACAAAGCCCAGGCCTGAGAAAACAAACGGCTATTCCTTCTAAGAAAACAAAAGAAATTAAAAGATTGCGAGAGGAACAACAGAGATTGCTTAACATAATTAAACAACCTCGACAACAAATAAGAGTCTTAAATATGGGGAAAAACTCAAAAGGAACCTCTGGGGCAAAGCATGCAACCACCCAGGAAAAACCCCATAAGAAAAATACCAAGCGGACTCAATTCCAACTTGTTATTTAGAATTGCAAGGAACAACATTTAGTTGTTGCAAATGCAGAAGCATAAACAAATAACACACAGGCCTATGATAAGGAAATCTAGACAGAGGCACTATCCTCTAGTGAGAAGGAAACTCAGACCATAAATACTAGATGTCGCAATAAGGAGATCCAGGTAGATCTCCAGCCCAAAATTGTCATGTTGGATAATGACCCAAAGATAGTAACTCTGCAAAAAGATTTGGCACAAGCCCAACAAACAATAGATAAACTCACGGAGGAAACTGTTCCTCAAGAAAAATACTAGAAGTTACAACAGTGATGGTGAAAGGTAGAGGAAAGAGTAAAAAAGGTAACCCATAGACTAGACACAGTCATAAATCAAATGGATACCTTATGTTATCTGTATACTGATGTTCTAGCGTGTAGGGCACTCGCCAGAAACTATGATTTGTTTTTGATGGAAAGATATTTACAATTGAAAATTAAGGTTGTCAAGGCAGGAGTGCCTATAGAGATAAAAACCATTGATGACTTCATAAAATGTTGTAAGCATTAAGGGGTGAAAGTTCAACGATTATTATGTGAATTTTATTTACACAATATTGTGTTAGATGGAGAAATAGAATAGGACCCTTGCCCTTTTGTGGGTGATGTCCAACTTCAGGCATTTATTTCTTTTGGTGTTAATCAGATAAAGTGGCTTAAAGCCTACAATGTCTTTCAAAGACAGAAGAATGGATTAGATCTATGGGTGAGGGGTGAACCTAGAGACCCATTTCAATTATGGAATAAACATAGGAGCCTAATGAGAACTCAGGGTGTGATCTAGACATTGGGACCTATTCGCACAACAGTCATTTGACAAGGGGTAGAATACTTCTTTACCATCAAAGGCCTTGCCATAACAGTAGCCAAATTCTGATAACGGACTTCTAATCGGAATATTCAAAATAGAGAACCATTCAATTATGAGAATTTTAAGCTAGTTGCTGACTGCTTGGGTATCTATGGTGACCTCATTTTGAGAGAAGGCCTGTCTTGGTTAGGTTGTAGGTTCCAAAGTCCAGTCATTTGGTATCTTGCACCAAGATATAGAGCCTTATATGAATTTCCTGAAGGTCAGACATGACATATTTTTGAATTCTTAGCTAGGAATCATGGTTGTAGACCACTGACTAAGAACCCTTCTCCACCCTATTCCCTAACTTCCTTGCATGTCAATTACAATGTTTTCATGAGGGCATGAGAAAGGGTAAGTAGGGGGGTGTGTTGAGCATTAGAAAAGGTATGTGATTGCCACTTATTTAGTGTAATATTCCTAATTAGCCATGGCTAATTGGAAATATTATATTTTGTTCAATTTTTTCCTTCTATAGTTATTTGTAAATAAAAAAAAGTGAGGACGAGGGACATAAGTCACTTTTAGAATAAAAATTCACTTCCTAGTAGCACAACGTTGTGACTTAGAGGGGATCCAAGGGGGCCAATGGGGGAAGCAGAAATGGAGCCCACACAGACACATGGAGGGACTACGCAGGAGGGAAGAAACACGTGGCAAGAGAGGAATAACACAGGAGGAGGTGAGCCTTGGGATTGAGAGAGGCAAAGGCTATAAAGGAGAGAGAAGCCCCCTCATTTTGATCATTCTGGTTATGAGCATTTGTGATAGTCATTTTGACTTAGAGCACGCTGGCTGTTTAGCTAGTATGTAACATTGTTTAGTGCATTGAGTGTCTCCATTCGGAGATCTCACCCTTAGCCTCGGGGGCCTTCGAGTGCCTGCTTGGGCAAGGTATTTCCATTGACATTCTAGCAGTAGTTTCAGTAGCATTTCAACAGCAGTTTCATCAACGTCTTTGAGGAACTGCCCAAAACCCTAAGGAGGTGATTTTTGGGGGTCAGCCATTTCAGAAAAGCTTTCTGGATTTTTTGGGTTTTTTGAGTAGAGTCTGATTCCAGAGTTTCAGCCTTTTCTGAGGGGGGGAGCAGCCCCAAATCCTCATTTGATTTCCAGCAGCAGCAACATCACGATAGTTTTCAAGTAGCTGGGACACAGATCAGTGTGAGGCCATTCGAGGAAAGCTTTTTGGGTTCTTCTGGGTTTCTTGAGTAGATCCCAAATCTAGAGTTTCAGCTTTTTCCGAGGAGGGGAGCAGGCCCAAATCATCATTTGTTTTCTAGCAGCAGCAGTAGCATCCACGTAGAGAGGCCATTCTTGTCATTCTGAGAGTATTTCTTCACTTGCCTTGTGCAAGTCGAGGTGCCATCTATCTAATCACCTCTTGTACTCATTTATTGCTCAGTATAATAAAATGGCTTAACATTTCTTACTGCATTTCTTGTGTATGTGCTTATATTTCTGGTTTACATTATTATATGCTGTTCCACTATTATTCTATCACTTCTGGGTTATTATATCATTTTCACATATTTGGTTGGAGATTTTTCTAGGGTTTGAGGAATATTTCGGGTTAGGGATATTACATTTCATTATCTTTTCATTTAATTCATAAATTCTTTACATTATGAAACAGGCATATAATGAAGGATTGTGATAAAATTTAAGAGATTTGTGAGTAACGTGGAATAACTAATTATTACCTTTTTCTATGCAGAAAATGAAAAAAATGGAGGATCGCCATTTCAAAGGAAAAGACAAGGCGAAACCAATGGTTGTCCCTTTGACAGGGAATCACATCCAGACGAGGCAATCCAGATTGGAGCGCATAAGCTAGGAAAGGAAGAAGAAATACCAAATCAGTGCAAGAGGACAAAGAGATAGCTGAAGGATAATGATATGGCGAATCCATTAGGATCCCTTGATCCTGAGGGATCGATACCTCAAGAATATCTATATCTTTGATATCTCTGCCTGGCTGCTATAAAAAGGGACATCGTTGCTAGCCCAAGGGGTAGACTATTCATTGTTTTATAGAATCTACTATTGTAAACTAAACTTTGATCATCGACTCTCTTTAAAAGAGTGATTACTATAACTCTGTTTTCATGATTAATATATAAACTTTGTTGTTTTTCCTTCTTTGATTCTGGAGTAACCGTGACAGTGCATCCATGGAGGCTAAGGGCCCAACCCTAGTGGATCACTTGCTTTCTGTACCATTATTTTCCAATTCCAAGTTGTGTGTGGTTTGATTTCTTTTAGTTGCTCCATTCAGTAATCTGTTGTTACTTATCATTTCGTGTACTGGCTCTATTATATTTCATTTATATTTGAATAGTGAGGTTATCTTATGCAACTGAAATGTTATGTTGTTCATTTTGGATTCATATCGCCTTGTTTTTCCCTTACAGATTGGCATTACTGTGTAACATTGTTGTTCCTTTACAGATTAACATTACTGTTTGTTTACATAGTAACAGTGTTGTGCATTTACAGATCGATATTATTGTCTATTTAGATATGGTTTACCTCTAAGTGTGATTATTGTTCATTTGGATTGCCATTCCATTGCAATTGCAATTGTTGTTTCTTTATGACAGTGGCTAATATTTATTATGCTAAAGGCTCAGACTACTGACTCCATCATTATAACTTTGTTATGCATTAACATTTGATTTAGTGCACTGTGTGTTTACATTCGATCCAGTTGCTGTTCAATATTTCGTAGACTTACTTTAGGTTGTTGTTCCATTCTTGGTTTGTTGTTCAAATCATTCCTGAGTTAAAGATTGCTGCTTAATTCCTTTAGATTACAATTGTTTCTCAATTCATTTTTGTAAGTTAAATCCTGTTATTCAATCTTTTTAGATAGATTAGTTGATGTCCCCTTTTCTGTTAATTGAATTATCATTCCAAGTAATTGCTTTTTTGTGAACCGAACGATCTACAACTGTAGTGAACATTGACTATTGCTGTCCAGTTCCCAGATTGAAGATCTTCTCTTTAATTGCTTTTCAATTGCATCAGTTTACAAAGGGAAGAGTTATCATTACTGCACCCTTGAATGATGAGTTTTGTAGTTTTTTAAATGAATGATTTAGTTACAAAGAATTTGTATTTCTTGCCATTACATTTAGAGTTTGTTTCCAACATTTATTTACTTTTATAAAAGCACTATACTACTAGCATTACTCTTGAGAAGTGGCCGCCTCAGACTGAGTACACTCTTTGAGATAACAAATCATACCTGGATTGATAATTAATGTAGGGTAAATAGAGGTGAAAAAGACCCTTTTTACTGCTCGACAGCAAGTCCTAATCGTTCCAAAACAAATAATTACCGTAATTCACTTAAACAACACCAAGATATTTATGAATGCCTTTAATTATTCATAACATGTATAAATTGTACTAATCTACCACTTTCACACACAAGATAAGAATTTATTCATATAAATTTCAATATAGATATAAAATATAGAAAACTATAGAAGTAAGAATAAATACACAGATGCACAAATATTAGATCAAACAGTCTTTATTATATGTAATCTTTCAAGTAAAAACTCTTTTTCCCTATGCACTTAGCTACAGGGGCTCGCGCACTCAGCATGCGAACTTACTAAGGTCTCCATGTGCTCAGCTGCAGGAGCCTTCCCCTTCACCTAAGTAACAGAAACAAACCTTTCCTACCTTTGCTTATTTTCCCTTACAATGATTTCTATTTATTAGTTACTTTCTAGACTCGCTACGAATCTTCTATTTATAGCCCTTTCTTTTACAATGCCATGGTCTGTGAACCATGGGCGGGTCTCAAAACCTTCCTATCACCTACCCACCTAAGGGACTAAAGCCCCTTTGACTCTTACTATCTTCGTGCTCCACTTCCACAAATCGTCGAGACTTCACATCTTTACAAAAATGACTTACAAAATTTAACAAAATTTAGCCCTAGGGACCCCATCCCAACAACCCCCAAACACAATTTGGTGACTCGTCCTCGAGTCACTCAAGTGAGGAGGTGGAGGCCACTATTTACAGGCGCTTTTTGGGTTCACTCATGTATTTGGTGAACACACGACCAAACAAGTGTTATGCAGTTAACCAAATTAGTCAAATAATGATTAAGCCAACCAAAATTTATTGGAATGTAGTCAAACATGTGTTGAGATGCCTCAGAGGCACTACTCAGTATGGTCTTTGGTAAAAATAGGGAGAGGGAGTGAAGCTTCAAGACTTCATAGATGTAGACTGGTGGATATTCCATCTGATCAGAAAATAACTTTAGGAGTCTTTAGTATTGGGTCAGCAATTTTTTCTTGGTACAGTAGGAAGTAGAGATCAGTTGCACTCAGTTCAACAAAAGAAAAGTACATGGCTGTTATTCAAGCAACTTGTGAAGCTATCTAGATGAGGAGGATTCTTGTTGGGTTATTTTGTCAGATGATGGATCCCACTGTGATTTACTATGACAATCATAGTTATATCAAACTTTATGAATATCTAGATTTTATTGATCATTCCAAGCATATCGACATCTGATATCACCATCTACGAGATTGTGTATAGAGGCGGATCATGTTGTTGGAATACATTCCTACAAAGGAACATGATACACATATTTTGACAAAGGAATTGTCAAGAGGAAAATTCGAGTTCCATAGAGACATAGTTGGGGTATATGATAATCCCTTTTTTTTTTAGAGGGAGTGTTGAAAATGGAAACAAGAAAACCCTGATTTAATTTTCCCTTGAATCAAATTAGGATAAAATTGTAATTCCACATCATAAGACAACAAGAATGAGTTAACTAATTTAGTTTCACTTAGTTAGCTAAGTTAATTTGAGTTGAGGGCCTAAATTGAGTCATGTAGAGTGGTTCCTAAATTTTAGGAGCCCAGGGTGAGTTTAATTTGAGTTGTAATAATTTAATTCAATTAAATTGAGTTAAAGTCAATTAAACTAGTTCCAACTATTGGAGGAACTAGTAATAGGTATAACAGTGGGGTGGAACTTTAGTGTTCAGCCATATAACTCATAAATAAGCCATAATTAACTCATGCATGCATGAAATTTGAGTTACCCAGTTGAGATTGGAGTTCAAAGGAAGTGTACTATCAGTTATATAATTTTCCAAGTTTTACTGGTGGTGCATTCAATCAGAGAAGGGCCTATAGGGATTGTGCAATTCTAATTGTGGATTTCCCTAATTAATAGGATGCCAATTCCCAAGGAAACAATGGAAGGAAATAGGATTTTGGTAGGCAACAAAATTGGCTAAGTATTGGCCAAAGTCATCTTGTGAGGCAGTGAGATATATTATACTTGTGCAGAGATTGTTCAAGCTTAAACAAGCATTGTATTTCTTCTCTACTTTTCTGACGAATGCAATATAGATAGAAATGGGTTTTGAGTAGTTCCTTTCCCCTTGGATAAATATTTGATCATTTGTGATTGAATCTTGTCTCATGTTTATGTTTTGATTTCTCGATCAATTAATCATTTCTGCTGATGCGTAGAGTAGATTCAAGTCTTTTGTTTTAGCATATTACATAAGCAGTTTGAATCTACAATAAATTTCTACATTTACCATGTATGTTTTTCCAATTCTTCAAAAACTATGATGATACTACATGGTCCATAAAAGGCGGGCCTATGGAATTTCTGTTTCATCAACATATATCATTTGTGGAATTGGTTTTAGATTCTATGTAAGTGTGTCTTGCATCATACTAGAATAAATGAAAGTGGAAGGAAAGTTACACTCCACAAGAACATGATTGCAATGAATATTTTATCAACAATATAGAAGTCATTTCAGAAAGTACCCTCCTTACAACCAATGAGCTTATATTCATGCTTTTCTTCACATACACATATAATAATTTGCATGTTTGTATTCTACTAGCCTCATATATGAATTGATCTTGATGGCAGAGAAATATTAATATTTACACTTGAGTGATCTCCAAACCCAATGAAGTCTCAAAACATAAATTAGTTGCCTCAGGTTCCTTAGGACTCTATGCCCTACCTCCAAGGGGTTATTTGTACTATCAAAGGTGAGAAAAACATGGTTATAAACTAGGAACCTTCATCAATGGAGAATGAAAACGCAAAGAAAATATTCCCCGTTGATTCTCAGGGGAAGAAACATTGTGTTTGAGCTTTTGGACACAAATTAAAAACCATGTGGGCTGATTATGGGGAATCTCACAAGCTAAGAATCCATTTTGGTACTAAAAGAGGTTATTGTAAGTGCAAATGTTTCTTTCTACTCTAGTTGTTTTTGCACAAAATGCAAGGGGGGGCTAAGAATTTATGTTATACAAATAATAGTGCCAAAATGAGAGTGATTGGAGACCTATACACTTTGTACAAGCCATAGAAACAACTTTAGGAAATTTATGATTCTATAAGTTAATAAAACAATATTTAACTGTCAAATTATTAATGCAATGAGTGAGACACACAACAAATCACCCAATAGTTTTTAAATTGATAGAATTTAATTATGGAATAACCCAATATCTTGGTTCTACCATCATTTCCCATAAACCAAAATTGTTGTAGCTATAGGTGATTATTAGTTCCACAAACAAAAATAGAACCAATACATGGACTTCATTACTATGGCCAATCAGAATGCACTACTACTGTTTGCATTTATAACTAAAATAAAACATTCAAAAAATTAATAGGCCATACACTTAGCTCTGATTAAATTTTCTCAGAATAACAAATTTTTTTCCTTTGAACTCACATGGGTAAACAAGATACAGTGGATATTTATTAAATTTAGGAAATTCATTCCAAAGGGTGAGATACAGATGCCAAAAATTCTCATGCATCATTACTCATTAAACAAAATGAAAATGGATATGACTCAGAGACACCTTCATACATCATGGGCAAGCTCCTTAACTCCTTCATCCACTAATCTTCAAGTAGGATACACTCTTCAAGCCTTCATCTCTGTAAATTTTTCCCAATTATCCTTGCAGTCTGTCACGCGGAATGAGTCGATCTTGCGGACAAGATAGACCTTCCTAGAATCTAATGAAGGCCTAATGACAAACAAACCAACCAGACACTATCTTTCTCTAAATGCGCTTTATAAATAATGGCAAGCAAATGTGTTTAAGGCCTACCTCATGTCCAACACAAGTTTGGGGATGCCTTTGCTCCTTTGGTCCAAGTAAGTTCCTTTGTCACAAACCTGCAAACACAAACAAGGAAAACGATTAAATAGCACCTGAATAACCAATATTATAAAACATATTTAACATGAAATTCAAGGAGTCCATGAAACAAATA
>APFE030559999.1:0-31230 GCA_000404065.3 Pinus taeda
AAGACTAAGAGCAACAACACTTCCATCTTTATAGTTGTGAGTGGTAGACTTCCTTGTTGCCAAAATTTTTCTTTCAACTTTTCTTGCCACCTTGAATTCCTTCTCCAATGAATTAGGTTCCAAAAGGTGAACCTCATGTTAGATGATACCTTTTAAAGTCCCTATGAAGACATTAATCCTATGCACCTCTAGAATATTGATTACCCTAATATTCAATTTTTGGAAGTCTTTAATGTGCCCCACCATTGAACCCTTTTATTTGAGATTTATCAATTGGCTAAAGAAGGTGTTTCTCTTTGTATCTTCATAATGTGCTATCATTTCTTTCGTAAAAATTAACCGAGTGACAAGTGGTTTATGATAATAAAGCTATATATACCATACAAACTGATTGTGGTCCAAATATAAAGATGCAATACATACCTTTTGTGAGGGTAGCACATCATGTAGATCAAAATATTGGTCCATATGTAGTATCTATTTCACTGGGTCCTTCTCTTCAAACATCGTAATATCTATATTTGTAATGTGGTGGTTCTTAAACCCCACAATGGAGTCTCTAAAATCGTAATTCATATTACTTTTGTCCTCATCATGATTTTCATGGATTACCTTGTCACCACGGAGAATCCTTTCTTGCAACAACTTTGTTAAACCTTCCTTCAAACATTCCATGTCTACTTTTGAACTATTCATGTCACCTTTTAAACCATCCATGTCACCTTTTAGTTCATGTTTGGTTTCTCTTTGTGAGAGCGAAATTTGTTGCACTTGGTCCAGCAATTTTGATATATCATGCTGCAATTCTTCCTCTTCATGTGTCATAGTAGAGCTTTCAAAGGGCTTAATGGGTGTAGAATTATTTTTCTTGGGAGGAATTTTAGAACCCAATACTGATATATATGCTTCAATATGCCCTTGGAATCACTTCAAACTAATTTTTCAAACATAAGTTATGTAATTTTTTAAAAAACAATACACCTTTTTCTTTGTTTTAGGAGCTCGATATTGTAATGGTTGTAACTCTATAATTTTAAATCTCCAAGTTCTGAAATTTTTTTTTTGCTACCGCCCTGAGTCTTCTTTCCAACTCCATGAGTCTGACCAAGTTTGGATTCTTTAAGAAAGCATCAACGCAAAATCTCCCACGATGCCCTAATAATTGACTTGTTTAGTAGATCACAGTTGTATGGTATTCAATGTGTCATTGTTTTAACCTTTGGCCCTGAAATTGATACATGAAACACTAAAATTCGTCAACTCTCATCTACTTTTTACAAAATTCCAATATGATGCCTGAAATGAAAGTTATGTTGATTTTCCCTAGGTCACCTATTTGAAGCAGAATTTTAGAGCCTGTAAAAACCCTAGCTTCCTTAGATCATATCTCTGAAAATATAGCGAACCAAGATTTGAAATTTTTTCAAAACGTTCACCAATATTTCAGCTCCACATGGTAAAAATTCCAACTTCTGAAACCTCATAGAAGAAGTGTTATAGAGAAAATTCCAAGATGAGCCATTTTAAGAAGCGAAACCCTAGAATCCAAAGCTTTGATACCAAATGTTATGCAAGCAGCTCTTGAAAAGATAGATCAACGACTTAAAAATTATCCTCTTTAAGGGGGAAACCTCTTTTACATTACATAAATGAAAAGTTATTAGATGATACAAATGACAAGGCCTCCTTTGTATATATAGGAGTCTAAGGGATCACAATATAATCAGAGCCTACATAACAATAATAATGTAAAGGCACAACAATAAAAATATTGGGATTCTATTGGGCACAACAATAACAATATGGGGGTTACATGGGAAAAACAATAAAAATAAGGGGGATACACTGGTATTATAGGGACCTAAAATAAACCATCAAAAAGATCCCAAGTGTACTGAAAAAACTTGAAACTTGTGAAATCTATCATGTTCTAAGGAAAAACATAGTTCAAGCTGATGAACTAACCAATAAAGGATAAACAATTAAGAAAGGTTAATCATAATTAATGGTAAATAGAAAATGGGATAGACCAAGTGGTTATTGGTCATAATACGCAACATCCAATAAATTAATAAAATGTAATGAAGGAGATAGGGAAGGTCCACGGAGCCATAAGTTTCCTGAGCAAGGAGAGAAGGGGGAATGTGTGATGTGCCATCAATTTCAACCTAAAGGCAAGTCATTCCCAATAATAATTGTGATCTGGCATGCAAGGAATTCCAAAGGTCGTGAGAGGTATAATGATGTAATTAACAGTTATAATAAAGCATGCGTGGATTGGTATATGCAGATTATTTCTAGATGTGGGATTTATTACAGGAAATGAGTACCTTTCTCTGAGTTATAGTAGGAGGGAATATTATTTAGAAGCAAATAATAGAGTTTATTATGTTGAGTATTATGGATTCCTAGTGGCTAGCATCCTTCAAGGTCATTATGTTATCATGAATTTTTCTAGAGGGGATTGGTCACTAATAGGGGTCCACTCCCAATTTGGTACTTCCAAACCCTTGTGTAGTTTTCATCTTGATAAGGATGTTTAAATTGGTATTCTCCCTAATCCCACTTTGAATAAATCTATAAGAGAGTCATTTAATTGTAATCCTCTTGGTGAAATACACAAAGGAAATGATAATATATCGGTCTCAAACGGTGGTCACCTATGGGTATTGTACTGTTAGAAGTCAAGTGAATTGACATCATCAATGTATGTGCTCACCTCATCGAAATCCATTCTACCCATCCCCATCCATTATGTCGAAGTATGTGGTAACTTTAGGTAAGCACAAATTCAAATAATATGTTTTCTATGGAATTTATAGGTTGAGAGGCATGTCAAAGGCACTTTTAGTGTGGAAGTAGGACAAATTTAGAGAAATGGGAATGAACTCCAGCTAGTATGACTTGTTCCCTGAAAGGATAAGTGGGCACTAGTCAAGTAGTTCTATAATCAATTCTTAGTTTCATCTTATTGTAAATAGTGGAGTGACTTCATCTTCACCCACATAAGAAACATTCCTATTTATGAATGTGTAGAAATAAACCAGTTTATGACACTCATCAATCAAGTTCAGGAAGACATAATGGCGTTACAAATAAGAAATAATGAAATAGTCTCAATCCTAACCATAATGATGGAGTTGTTGGTAGATCATAAGTCTAGCATGCGGAGAAACGAAAATGAGTTAATCATACGGAGTTTACAAATTGAGGAGCTCCATACAAGGTTATGTATGGGGAATTTGGATGCATCAATCTCTAGCAATGAATCAGCTGCAATTTCTAGACTTGTTCTAAATTTCAACACAACAATTTCACCTTTTAGGGAGAAAACAGGGTAGAACTAGGACCCTCCTCACTTAAATGATTAGTAAGTGCTCTACAAATGTTATTTGATATTATATGTTTTTTGGAAAATATACACACAGATAGACATAATGTAATAGGGGGAAATGAACAATTAATCTTAATCTCTTAGATTGCCAAGAACAATCCTAAAGGGATGGAGACATGTGTTTGATTCATGAGCTCTTCAACATCAGATGTATATGCTACATTCCCAGTGAATATTCTTAGTAATACAAATTCTTTTCTTGGTTAAAAAAAGGTTACAATTAATTGTTTCTTGATTGGTTTTGCAAAAAAAACACATTCCAAGCCCAACCTAGTCTTTTTTATACCCATCACATGGAAAATTTTAGGGGCTAATATTCGTAGCTGGGCTAATTTTCCATGTTTTTCTCAAAAATAAAGATCGCCAATTTCCATTTTTTTCTTAAAAAATATTCACCAAAGTTTTTGTAAAAAATTTTACATTATAAATCGAAATGTTTTATAAAGTATAAAAAATACAACAGAAAATCTAAATATTTTTACAAAAAATATGATAAACTGTACATTTGCTATGGCTAGTAACATCCCAAGGTTTCTTACTTGAAGAAAATTTCCATCCTTAAAATCCTGGCATATCCCATTTAATGTGAATAATGAAGTAAACATTATAAAACATTATATATAGATATATAATAATATATATTATATATATTATAATATTATATTATATAATATATAATATATATATTATTCTGAGTAGATTTTTAAGTTTTGACACTATCTTCCACCATTGTAAATTTCCCCCTCTATATTCTTCTTCCATTATGGAAGTATAACATAATTTTGTTACAAATACTCTTAAACTATTATTTTTAGACCACCTAATCTATTCATCATGGATCAAAACAAATGTAAAACTATGGTTTAGTAGAACAACAAATCAAGGTCATTCTTCAACCATATCATCCCTCAAATTTAATTTCCCTTTAGATTTCCAACATTGTTTCCAATATTCTTGTTATTTAAATCAATTTCCTCTTTCTACTTTCTATGTGAAGAATTTACCAACTATGGTATCTATGTATATATTACATTTTCCAAAGAAATTTCACAAGATTTCCTTATCTTTCTCACAATATTTACATAAAATGCCACTCAATTTCCAACCCCAATAGTGGTTAATAACTCTGATCCCTAAGAAATTAGACTAGATTTTAACCTCTAATCTATGGCCTCCCAACTAAGAACACGCCTTGGGAAAATGGTTACAATGATTAAGCTAACTTTTGGGATATATATATATCCCCAAAATATATATATATACACCAAGGAAGTCTCACAAGAATCCCTCATCTTTCTAATAATATCTATATGGAAGTAAACTTAAATATTGGCCATAATAACCACAAGGCACTTAACCATATTTAAACATATGTCCTATAACATTTTTATTGATAATATGTCTTAGATAAATGGTGACATCGATTAAAACTCTCTCTATATGTGTCATAATAAAATTTATGTTTTTTTAAGTATCAAATTTATCTCTCTAATAATTCATATTCCATCCCTAATAAAAATTGCAGTATGAAAATAGATCATATATATATAGATACCATTCATTTGCCTATCTTTTATATATGTCCACCTCCATTAAAATGTCGAAAAAAAAGAGAAGAAAAACAAAACAAAAGCCTCTGGAGAAAAAGGATTATTATAGTGTTTGGTATGAACTCTCTCCAAATATTCCTTAAATTTGTTACAAACTATATGATATGAATATAGAAATATATGGAATTATTTTAGTGAAATAATAAACACATTAAAATATGGAGAAAACATAGGTTTGGATGAGCTTAATTTTTTTACAATCATATTGGAATTGAGCAATGTGATGGTTGGAAAATGGTTATGTTATATTTTTTTTTATAGTACATTTTGAATATATAGATTGATTCAATATGTATGGATCGATTTAATATCTTGAAATACTTTAAGGAATTTAAATTATGTAATATTAATAACTAAAATGTGTAATTTTAGAATTTCAGACTAGATTTTAATTAGAACTCATTTCAAAAATGTACTAAAAAGTTCAAAAATGTAAAACATTTAGATTATGTTGACTCACAATCCCATCCTTAAGTTATTCAAATTAAATCATCCTCTTCATTAAAGGATAAGAAGGACAAAAAAAAATTAAAGAAAAAAAAAATTAACCATGGGAATCTATAACTCATTAGAGTGATATAGGCTAGGCCCAAGATCAAATCTACCAGCTACAACTATAATCCAAGATTATTTCCAATAGCTTCTAGCTAGATATAGCAATAACTTATAACTTAGCAAGGGTTGAGACATATTGAAGCCCAATTGAATGGAACTTCTATCACATAGGATGCACACCCTTCTAGCATTATCACAACAAGCCAACATGTCATTATGGGAATTCAACATGGGTTGGGAGGAGAACAAAGAGGTCAGTCAACTACTCGAGATATGAACCCTTAACTAAAATTTAGACAAAATTGTAAGCCAATTACAATATTTTTTATTACAATATCTTTCACTTATGAGTCATATATTTCTTAAGTGTCATATTGAAAGTGTCATCATAAAAAAACAAGGATTACACTTGTTTTTGAAAAAATAAAAGTTCCAAATGGACGATATAATAAATTTTATTTAGGTATAAGAGACAAAAATAATAATAGTGAGGGTGAGAATTTTTTTAAATATGGTAAGATTTATTATAAATTAAATATCAAATTGTAGTGAGGATAGTCATCATTTGTTGATATTTATAAATATACAGTAACTCATTATTATTATTTAAGGAAATCATGTCCCATGAAATAACTTAGCAGTGCTTTGTGAGAGAGAAGATTTTTATTCTTATAAGATGCCTTTGGATATTAAGTCATCACTCTATATCCTTGAATCTAACAAAAATGAGCTTTTAAACCATCAAAAGCTATTTTAAATCTTAACTAAGATGTTATAAGCATGCCTTTAGGGGTGTAGCTTACTTGAAAAATATGTTATATAGAGTGTTATGTAAAATATTATGAGATTCTTGCTTCAATCCCCCAATTTATCTACTTCCATGCTAAAAGAAATGTGGTACACCTAGTGGTTAAAGTGGTAGCAAATGAAATTGACCCCATATCATAAATACAAGAATTATTAATAGTTGATTCCACTTATTACAAAAAAAATGTTATAATCATAAAAAATTATTAAAACATATATAATATGATATATTTTATTTTATATTTATAACTCTAACAAAATAAAGAAAGTTGAGTAACTAAAAATATTCATATTATAATTAATAAAAATTTATGCTAATAGAAAATATTACTTCTTTCTAATTAAACCTATTGGACAAAGGTATTACTGTATAAACATTATAAAGTGTACAAAGCACACATTAATGTTAATTGTGATAAACTTTTACTTTATTACAATTCAACAACCATATAAACAACTATAACTGACAAAGTTTTAATGAGAATATAGATAGATTTTGGTATTAAAGATATCATATATGTATAACAATTTTCAAGTCCATAAATTATAATACATTAAAAACAAAAACAATAATAACACTATTGAACTACTAAATAATTGATATTTATATATAATTATTGTTTTGAACTCATAAGTTCAATTTTATTTATGATGATTCTATAAAAATGAAACTTCCTTAATCTATAAGGTGAAATATATGAACCTTGAACTATGAGTGAAATATATGAACCTTAAACCTTGAAATATATGAACGTTGAACCTTAACCATAGGTATGAAGCTTTTTGCTCGCCATAACTAACCCCAAAATTGGTGGTTATTTAAAGTTAATCACACTTATGTAAGATCATTAGGGTAATGAAGTGATATTTTGAGGTCTAAAGATATGATGTGTTTTATTTTCTCTTCTTCTTAATATCTTTCTAATATGGATAAGGTTACCAATAAAATGTATTTTAATCAATGGATACGGTTACCCATAAAAAACGGAATGGCCATAAACAACTCAATACATCTAAATTGGATGAAACGATGGTTTCATCCTATATCTCTTCATGCTATAAACAGGTCTTCCAATTCGTTTATATTCATGTCCACATTACCAATCTTAAGTCATCAAGCTCATGTCCACATTACCAATCTTAAAAGGAAAGTGAGGTGATTGAGTTGATGTCAATAGTTTTGATTTAATTACACGTTATTTTGGAATGGAGTTAATATCTTTATAGATGTGTTCTCTTTAATCATTATCTTTTTGTTTATATATATAAAACCAATTTACAATTTCACTATAACTTTTAAAAATCAAATACATTGAGATTTAATTTAAGTGAAGATATTTATTTCAAGCTGCATGATCACAATTGGACAAAGAGATTCTAGAATTTCACCAACGGGACGAGCTAGAAGACAAGATTCCTTTACAGTCAACTAGAGTAGAAGTCAAGATTCCCTTATATTGGCACTGTTTCCTAAACAGATGACATTAAAGTTGAATTAACTAAAGCAGAAGGAAACAAAGTACTTACGTAGGGAAAAATCAATCAAGATCACAAATTAGACAAAACCCACTATGCAGATATTGATATTGCTCCACTCTAGGCTGACCATGCTGGGCTAAAGTTCGATAATTTCACATTCGGATAACGAGTGACACGTCTCCATGCACCTACAAATATCAATGCAAATACAAGGCATTAAACGAAGCGAAATGGGAATTAAATAGTGTGAAAACAAGTCAAATCGTAGAAGGTAGTTGTTTATGATGCGATTTTTTTAAAGTTTTTCTGGTAGGTTTTTCTAGTCAAGATCCGGCAGCAATTTATTGGAATCGCAAGTTTGATCTCTAGTTTCTGCACAATCAAAGCGTCCCAAGGGTCTTTCAGGGTGCTGAATCCAACTATACAGTTAAAAAATCAGTTTAACTACAACAAATTAAGATTTAACCTCAATTTCTTCCGATTCAGTCACCGAAATTTCTAAAATTCACATTATAAACAACTCCATTTTAAAGACTACTCCATTTTAAAGACTAGGCTTAGCTTGTAAGACAACTCCATTTTAAAGACTAGGCTTAGCTTGTAAGACACATAGTTAATTTAAATGCGACATGTGACTACCACAGCGTTTTGCAGACCGCTGCACACGTGGAAAGCTAATATGAAAAACAAAATCAATGTCGATCATCCAGACAAGATGAGATGATTAGATGAGTGAGGACGTAGATGAAGCTCTTATCCAGACAAGATGAAACCAGATGAAGATTAGATGAGTGATAGTGGACGAATCTTGTTTTACAAGGCCGCTATTCACAATAATAATAACAAATGTAATAGGCAGGCTTGCTTTCAGTACTTGTTTGTTTTGTTTTTTTAATATAAAAAATGAGAAGGTACTATAATTAAGATAATAATAAGTGTAATATGTGGCAGTGTTGATTAGTACTTGATTTCAATGTTAAAAAAAAGTCATTATAATTAAGATGAGAAACATATAAATTATTATAATTAAAATTGTTTGTATTTCGTTAATTATTTGTAGGTTAAGGATTATTTTAGTTGTTAATTTTGCTAATTTACACATACAATAATATTTAATAATATTAAATTTGGTTGATGAAATTTTTTAAAAAGTAAAAGCATTATTTGAATTGCTTAAAAAAAATTATATATTTGAATTTTTCAATAAATCTAATTATGAATGGAATCTTTTAATAAATCTAATTATGAATCATTATGTTCTTTATTAACTTAAAGATTAGAAGTTGGTATTGTAACAAATATTTTTAAATTATGATATAATATAGGCGTATATGGGATATCTATAATAATAATAAATAGATAAAGTTTAGTTGAATTATTAGTTGGTCTAGCCCTTTTATAAGTACATTTCTCAATCAATTTTGTCTTATATCTAGCATAGAATTGTAATCAAAATAACATAAAAAGACATTTTCTTATTCCATTGGAAATATCTAACACTTGAATTTGATCAACCAACTTTATGTGATTGAGTACTTAATAATGCAATTGATCTTAATTATATTTTAGAAAAATGAAAAATATCATAAAAAAATCACACTCATTTGTAACAACATCTTTCTATATCATTACTAATTATATAATTCATATAATTCCATTTATTTAAGTGATAAAAATATTTTAGAAATATTAATTTTTTATAAATTGGATTGATATATATAAATAATAATTGAATTAGTACCTGTAAACTTTATATTATTTTAAATAATTAATTTTAAAAAAAAATATTGATATTTAATAAAAAATAATTAGTTATAAAAATTAAACATAATTCTATATAAAAAAAGTAAAATAAAAAAAATTAAACCTTTAATTACTTAATTGATAAGAAAAAAAATATATTTACATACTTATAGCTTTTTTCTAAAATAAATACATATAAGTTTAACCAAATGCATAAGCTTAAGGAAAAAGGTAAAATGAACAAGTTAATATTGAGTATGTTAAAAATTAAAAGAAAATAAATTTGATAATTGAAATGGTAGTTTTTATATATACTCAACAATGAAAGTGTACCTTAGAAATTAAAATCTTTTGACAACTTTATGAAGGTATTTAGCCTCATCTTATTTTCAAAATATTTGTGTTGGTATATAATATAAATAAACTATACACATAGTACCTAGAAATCAAAATCCTTTGACAATTTTATAAAGATATCTCTTTCAAAAGTGTATATTGCCGTATTATACAAATAAAATAAAATAAATTACACCACCATGCATAATATTAATAAAATATATATCCTAAAGAAATATACGCAGGCATCATATGGTATTTTGTGTTCAGTGATAAGGCATTCCTCTTGTAGAAGTTGAGCTATAAGGTGTTTTGGATGAAACATGTCTAAAATTAAAATATTACTTGGGAATTCAACCATTTCAATGGGCGTCTAATTCAAGTAATTAATTCCACAATTGTGTTAATGAAACTAGTAAACTAGTCTCTTGTTTACAAATCAATGCATAATGCATCAATGTTAAAATTAATTTATATTAATTCTTAGTATGTGAGCTATACATGCCCAAGTGTGTGTGCACACATGCCAACCCCTAGTTGAACATGATAAAAATTACGCCTCACTCATATATATATATATGTATGTATATATATATGTATGTATATATATATGTATGTATATATATATGTATGTATATGGTTAACATTGAAACAAATTTTTAAATGTAACAATCCAATTTTTGTATTAAACATTTAAAAAATGATAAAATCTTTATAGTATTAAATAACTATTTTGAAAGAAATTAAGTAAAAATAGAGTTGGTGGAATTGAGGCTTTTGTGATCCATATCAACTTTGAGAAGATTTTTAAGTGTAAATCACATTAGAATGCATTTGTTAGATACGCTTTTCGAACCAACGAGTGTGGTTCATCGTCACAACAAGTTGAAGAATTAAAATAAAGCTGTTTTCCATTATTTTTTTATATTATTTAGATAAGCTTGATTTTAGAATATTAATATTTTATTTAAGATAGATATTAAATTGAATGAAATTTAAATAAAATAGAGTTGTTTTTCATTAATTTTTATATTATTTTAGAATAAACCTAGTTTAGGATATTTTATAAAGAAGAATATATTAAAATAATTTATTTTTAATAAATATTGAAATATTCTTTTATTGTTAATTTCTTTTAATATTATATGTAAACTCTATGTGAACATAAGAATTACATATTTCTTTTATATTTACTTGTAAAAAATACATTTTGACTAAAAAAAGAATTCATTTTAACTATAAAATAGTTTAATGATAATATGTCAAATCAATAAAAGTTGTGATTGAAATTTGGTCATAAACACTGACATTGATATGTGTAATATGATGAAAAATATGCACAACTCGTGAGATTTGATTGAAATTTGGTCATAAATATTCACATTGATAAACATTGACATTGATATGTGTACTATGATGACAAATATTCACAACTCATGAGATTTGATTGAAAGTTGGTGATAAATATTGACATTGATATGTGTACTATAATGACAGTTGTTAAATTTTTTCTAGTTTTTTTTGTTTGACAAATACTATTTATAACCCTATAAAATTAGCCAACTTTATATATATATATATAAATTATAATTATAATATATTATAATTTCAAAACATTAATTTTAATTTTAAAATTTTATTATAGAGTAGACTTTATAGAATATATTTTAAAAATTTTCAGAAGTAATTAAAAGTAATTGTTTTTTACTAAAACCAAAAAAAGCTTAACAATATAACCGTGTCATCCACTCCCCCGATATAATAATAAAAGTTTGATATAAAAATTAGAAAAAATAAATAAATAATATTAATATTAATAATAGTAGTAGTTTGATTTGAAAATTGGAAAAAATAAATTAAAATTATTAAAATATGTAATAAAATTAAATTTATATTAAAAATTTATATAAAAAATATATTTATAAATTTAATTTAAAATTAAAAAATATATATATTATAAAATTTAACATTAAAATTAAGATTTAGATTCAGGGTTGGTAGGAGTGGGAGTTGTGAAAGTATATCATAGTATTATAAGGGGCACAATGGAGGCTATGTTTTTGTTAGTTTTGGGCTCCTTGCTCCTTGTTTTTGAGACCAAATACCATGTTTCAATCATATAGCCACTGAGGCGGAACAACTAGAGGTTCGAAGGTTTCTACTAGTATAAGATCTATTTTATCCAGTGTTACACAACCAAGTTACAAAATAGAAAAAAGGTAGATCAACAACTTAAAAATTAGTCTCTTCGAGGGGGCAACCTCCTTTACATTACATAAATGAACACTTCTTGGATGACACAAATGAAAATACCTCTTTTCTATATATAGGATTCTAAGGGATCACAATATAATGAGAACCTACATAACAATAATAATGAAAGCGAACAACAATAACAATAGTGGGCTTCTATGGGGCACAATAATAAAAATATGGGGATTGCATGGGCACAAAAATAACAATAAGGGGGCTAGGCTCACAATAACAATAAGAAGCTACACTAGTAGTATAGGTTCCTAACATGCCCCTTGTTTATGGGAAAATTAGTATTTCTAAAAAATGCTAGCCCTCTAGGTTTGGTAGCTAACCTAGAAACAATAGTCAAAGAAATTCACTATCTTTCCTATGAGTGATAGATAAGAGAAAGATTATGAAAGACCAACCTATAACTTCCTCGCTTGATCTCCCTCTCCTTTGGCTGATCCCTTAACTCCTCCCCATACTTAACACACTTGGAGATTACCTGCACAGCTACAGAAACAAAGACCTATCAAAGCATAATGATCCATCACAACATAAATATCATAGAATCATGAATATAATAAACAAATCAATGCATTTATAGTTAACACAATCAATCAGGAAAACTCTTGAAGAACTTTATTGATAACAAGGAGAATTACAACCCATAAGCAATCTGATCCAACACCATCCTCCCAGCTTCAAGTCTTCTTCACCTCATGAATCAGCAAGAACATACCAACAATAACACAATGCTCTCACCTCAATACTGAAACTAGCAGCACTTCCTTACAACTCAAAATAATTCAGCCTCCTCATCTCTTGGATGAGGGATCTCTTTATAGATGGATGCAAGGGGTTGAGTCATCAATGAGGATGATGAATGCCATTCTATTTTTAGGAATTGGTTCCATGAAAGAGGGGAATTGGAGGTGGTTTCCTAATTCCTTTAGTCATCCTTGGGTGAACTCACAGGGGCAAGTGGCATAGGAGAAGTTTTTATAAGTTTCCATGAGCAACTGATTCTCAAACTCTCTTCGAATTTTGTCTTACCTTACACATCGCACCTTACAGAGGGCCAAACTATGGTGCATGGCACTTTGATAGTGTGGTACCTGCTATGCATCGCACCCTAACACAGGGCTTTCTGCAATGATCCCTTTCAGGCACTTTTTGGATGAATTTTGTGATGGAACTTTTGGAGAATGAGGCATCCAGATGACTAATTTTCTTTAGGGATAAAACAACTATATTAGCGGTTGATGAACCCTAATATCATTGACAGGTGAGTTGGGGTTGATATGCCCAAATATGTCTATAAAACCCCTCTCCTTCAAAAAAGTTTTGTCCTCAATGCTTAAGTAGTTATGGATGCCTCTATATAAAATTATCATCCTCTCATGTGAAATATTTAGTGGCTAAGTTCTTCCACTTACTGGGATACTCTAAAATTGATTAATTTCATAGTTGTCGGGTTCTTTTTTCTATGTCTGCTTCAGGTCCCAATATGATTTTTCCTTCCTTGTCAAGTTCCAGCAATATTGTTTGAAGTGGGATCTTATCACCTATAACCTTTTTTAAGCATGAAACATGGAAACTTGGGTGCACTAGGGAAGATGAAGGAAGCTCCAATTTGTATTCCATAGTACCAATATTTTGCAACACCTTGTAAGGACCATCGTACTTTGGTGATAATTTATTATCCTTCTTAGCTTGCTTGAGGAACATCCATCTGTATGGTTGTAGTCATAAAAATGCCCCATCACCTACATCAAAACTTCTTTCGTTGTGATGTTGACCTACCTGTTGTTTCATATGATTATGAACCACACTGAGGTTATCCTTTAAAAGTTGGAGAACTCTTTTTTTATGCTTGATGTGATTTTCCACTACTTTAACCTTATAATTTTCTCTTAAAGACGATGCGATGAGCGGTGGACGATATCCATAAAGTGCCATAAATGGTGTCAATTATGCTTAGTATGGAAGGAAGTGTTATACCACCATTCAGCCAGAGGTAACCACTTGACCCATTTTGTTTTTTTATCATATCCAAAGAAACGAAGATATCCTTCCAAACATTTGTTCATTATCTTAGTTTTCCCATAAGATTGAGGATCATAAGATGGGCTATGAGCTAATTGAGTACCCAGACAAGAAAATAATTCCTTCCAAAAATTTCCAATGAAAATGAGATCTTTGTCACTTACAATAATCTTTGGGTTTCCATGTAGCTTTTGAATTGTTTCCATAAATGCAGTAGCAACTATATTGAATTTAAATTGATGAGATAATGCACAAAAATGTGCATACTTGGTAATTCTATCAACTGTCACCATGGTGACAATCTTTCCTTTGGACTTGGGAAATCTTATGATAAATCCATTGAAACCTCCTCCCAACATTGACTTGGAATGGCTAAAGGTTGTAACAGACCTGAGTTCTTAATTGTCTCAACTTTATTTTGTTGGCAAACCAAACATTCCACCACAAACTTTTGAATATCATATTTAAGGCCCTCCCAAAAAAATTCCTTCTTGACCCTGTGGTAAGTTTTTAAAAATCCTGAGTGCCCTCCTAAGGGAGAGGTGTCTAAAAGTAATTTATTTTTTTAGTTTGTAATTCTTATAAAGATATAAGTGATCTGTATACCATAATGAATTATTTTTCCAGCTAAATGTATCAAATGTACTGGGATCTTACTGCAACTTTTGAATGAGCGTCCACATTTCTTCATCATCCTTCCATTCATCCCTTACCTCAGTTATCCAATTTGGTTGGATAATAGAAATGGCACAAAGCAATCCTTCCACATCCTCATCCTTTCTTGAGAGTTCATCTGTAACAACATTTTTCTTCCCTTTTTTTAGATGATTTCAAAGTCATAACCCAACATCCTTGTCACCCATTTTTGCTGCTCTTCGAAAGATAATCTTTGTTCTGAAAAGTATTTCAGACTACCATAATATGTTTTTACCTTGAAGTGTCTTCCCATTAGATAAGGTCACCATTGCTTTAGTGCATGTAGTATTGCCAACATTTCCTTTTTATAAATAGGTTTGTCTAAATATGTTCATTTGATTGAACGACTTCCAAGAGAAATGTGTCTTCCTTCTTGCATTAAAAATAGCACCAATTCCATTTCCTAAGGCATCACATTCCAAAATAAATGTTTTCGTGAAGTCTGGCATAGTTAAGGCTAGTGCTTGGAACATTTCCTCTTTAAGATGTTCAAAGGACTTAGTTTCTTCTAGAGTCTAAGAAAATGCATCTTTCTTCAGTAATGTTGTTAGAGGTGTCTTTATTCTCCCATAATCCTTAATGAACTTGTGATAATACCCTGTCAACCTAAGAAATCCTTGAAGATGCTTTGTGGTGGTGTGTATTTTCCATTCCCTAATGGATTTAATTTTGTTAGGATCTAACTTAACACCCTCATGAGATACAATATGACCCAGCTATTCCACTTCCTATATTCTAATGAAACATTTGGAGGTTTTTGCATATAATTTTTTCTCCTCAATTAGTTTGAGCACATTGTCAACATGTTGAACATGATCCTTCTAAGTCTTTTTGTAGATTAGTATATCAACAAAAAATACTAACACATATTTTCTAAGGAAGGGTTTGAAAATGGAATTCATCAAACTTTGAAATGTACAAGGTGCATTGGTAAGGCCAAAAGGCATGACCAAAAATTCATAATGACCCTCATGAGTTCTAAATGTTGTTTTCGAAATTTCTTCAATCATATTTCTAATTTCATGATATCCTGAATGAAGATCCAACTTGGTGAAGTAAATTGCTCCATGTAATTAATCCAACAATTCATTAATGATAGGAATGGGAAATTTATCTTTAATAGTGAGCCTTTTGAGCTCCCTATAATCCAAACACATGCACCATGGCCCATCCTTCTTATGCACCAATACTACTAGAGCAGAGAAAGAACTTTGACTAGGTTGAATTATACCGGCCTCTAGCATTTCTGCAACCATGCGTTCAATTTCACTCTTTTGTGCATAGGGATATCAGTAAGGCCTAATGTTTAGAGGAACACAAACTCAAACCAAATGAATAGCATGATCATGATAATGAATAGGTAGCATGCCTTTGGGAATCTCAAATACCTTGGAATGGTTGTCCAATACATTTTGGAGATCTAGATAAATATATGATTTCGATGTTTGAATCTCTAGCAAACATAATTGTGCAATTACGCCCCATTGTTCTTTCTTTAGAATATTTGTCATGCCATTAGAGCTGGTTATATTCCCTGGTTTCCCTATGATACCCCTTAATTCAACTTCCTTTCCTTCCCAAAAAAAATTCAAGAAACGTTCTTGAAAATTAAAAACTATCGTACCCAAAGATTGTAACCATTGGTCTCCTAGTTCAACATTTGCACCACCCATTGGAACAAAAAGAATTAGAATATTCAATACATATTCCCCCATGGTTAGCTTGATATTATGGCACTTTCCAGAGAAATTTTGTATTTCCTCCATTTGAAACCATCACTTGACACTCTAGTGCTGGATATAGGAAGCAATTCAATTCCTTGGCTATCTTAAAATGAGGGTACTACCCAAATCAATAAGAACTATTACCTTTTTCTTCTTGATATGCCCTTCTATCTTGAGAGTTTGAGGAGTGGTAATTCCTACCAATGCATTACAACATATGGTCAAACTCATTTATTATTTCTCTAGGGTTTGTTCCTGGTGTATATCCTCTTCTTTTAATGTTTCTTGTTCCTTTTTTGCCTCCTCTTTTCAGTCTATGTAAAATAATTTCTTCTCGACACACTTATGACCATTATTGTATTTTCTATCACAATTGTAACAAATCCCTTTTGCTCTTTTTTCTTCAATTTTTTTGTGGTTTTAACCTTGTAGGTTGTGGAAGGCTAGGAGAAAATCATCATAGCCTTTCTTGCCATCCTGAATTCCTTGTCCAATGAATCAAGTTCCCAAAGGTGAATATGTTGGATTTTATCCTTTAAATTCCCTATGAAGACATCAACCATGTGTTCCTTTAGAATATCATTTACCATTATATTCAATTTTTGGAAGTTCTCAATGTGCTCTGCCATTGAACCATTTTGTTTGAGAGTTTTCAATTGGCTAAAGAAGGTGTTTATTTTTGTATGCTCATAATGTGTTATCATTTACTCCATAAAAATTGACCAAGTGACAAGTGGTTTACAAGAAAAAATACATTGATACCATACAAACTGATTGGGTTATAAATATAAAGTTGCAATGCGTACCTCTTCTGTGTGTTGCACATTATGGAGATCAAAATATTGCTCCATCTGTAGCATCCATATTATAGGATCCTTGCCATCAAACTTCCTCATATCAATCTTTGGAATATGGTGGGTTTTCGATCCAACATTAGAGTATGAAATCATTATTAACAGTTCTTTTGTTCTCACCATGAGTTTCGTCTAATATTTGTTTTCCATTACGAAGCATTTCTTTTAGCAACTTTATGAAACCTTCTTTCAAACCTTCCATGTCTGTTGTTAAACCATCCTTCAAACCTTCCATGTCTTATTTTAATCCATCCTTCAAACTTTCCATGTATTATTTTAAACCATTCTTCAAACCATTCATCTTAGCATCCATTTCATCTTTTGTTACTCTTTTCGAGAGCAAAATTTGTTGCACTTGGTCTCATAATTTTGATGTATCATGTTGCATTTCTTCCTCTTCTTCATGCGTCATAGTAGAGCTTTCTAGTTGCTTACTAGGTGTTTAAATTTTCTTTCTTCAAGTCATTTTGGAATCAAATAATGATATTTATGCTTCATTATGCCTCTCAAATAACTTCAAACTGATTTTTCAAAAAAATATTATGCAAATTTAAAAAAAAAAAATACACACATTTTTCTTGCATTGTAAGAACTCGATATTAAATTTTTTGTATCTCTATAAATTCAAATCTCCAATTTATAAAATTCAGTCCTGTGGTAGCCCTATGACTCTTATTTTCAATGCTACAAGTCATACCAAATTTTGATTCTTCAACATAAAGTTATGTCTAATCTCCTACGATGACCTTATCATGGACTGGTTCAATAGAGTGAACTTGTACGAAGTTGCACGTGTCATTGTTTTGAGCTTCGGTCCCTGAAAATCATATAAAATATACTACAGTTTGTTCACTTTCATCCACATTTCACAAAATTTAAATATGATTCTCATAGAGTAAGATATGACGATTTTCCCAATGCCACATGATTGAGAAGAAATTATGAAGCATGAAAAAACCGTAACTTCTTTCGACCATATCTCTGAAAATATAGCAAACCAATGTCTAAATTTTTTACATGAAGTTCATCAAGATTTTTGCTCCTTTTGGTAAACATTTCAGTATCTTGACATTCGTATAAAAAAATTATAGTGAAAATTCCACGATGGCCTTTTTGCAGCAGTGAAACCCTAGAATCCAAAGCTTTGAAACCAAATGCTATGCAACCAACTTACAAAATAGAAGGAAAAATAGATCAACAACTTAAAAATTAACCTCTTCCAGGGGCATAACACATTTTATAGTACATAAATGAACAATTCTTGGATGATACAAATTAAAATACCTCCTTTTTATATACAAGTGTCTAAGGGGTCACAATATAATTAGAGCCTACATAACAATATTAACATAAGGATGCAACAATAACAATAGTGGTCTTCTATGGGACACAATAATAAAACTATGGGGACTAGATGGGCACAACAATAAAAATAAGGGGGCTACGCTAACAATAACAATAAGGGGCTACACTAGTAGTATCGGTACCTAACATCCATGTTTTGTATTTTCCAAGGGAGTTTGTCCTCATCATCCAAGTTGTTTTTACAACATATGGGGAAGGTTGTAACCTGGTTGAGGGTTGAACCAGTCAAATAGGGTGGGTAACAACCAATTTCTATTTTAATGTCCTGGTTTATTTCTCTAAAAATGTTATTCGTGCAAGAAAAATTCTTTCAAAGTTAGCAATTCTTATTGCAAGGGTTGGCCTCTCAGCCTCTATCATTTCTCCTCCTTTTTATCAAATATTATATGTATTAATATTAGTGGAGTTGGGGTGGCTCTGCCATTTCTGTCTCCTCTAAGGGCCCATTTTCAAAGTTCCCAAATATCTTCCCTTTGGCTTGCGCACCTATTTCATGAGACAAAGATGAGTTTGAAGAACAAGTTCCAATTTTTTATTAAAAATATTAGTAGGAAATCCTCTCCTTTTTGGGTTAGAGATATAGACTCTACCTCTCACCTAAATCACTTGATCCATGATAATTGAGGATTTCCTCTTCATTTCCAATGTCTGCAAATTGAAGTGAAGGTTCTCCAAGGTCCTTTGGGGTTCAAAACTTATAGTATCGAAAGGAACTCAACCATTATACTAAACATAAGGTTGTGTGGGGGTGCATCGGGTGTCATGCCCTCAAATGGGAAATGTTTTTCATTCAAGGAAGTATTAGAAAGAAATAACTCATCCCTAGTTCATAAAAACAAATATTTTATATGTCCCTCTATTGTAGAACAAAGGGAGGATGTTCTAGCTATGGAATTCAATTTTTAGGAGGTATCGTCTCTCTTATTTATCCTCTAATTTAAGGCAATTATATATAGTTATATTGGATTTTTGCCAAAAATTGAAGCTTTATTTGAATGGATTTTCTATTTCTGGACACCACATTGTAACATTTTGATCGAAAAATTAAAATTGAAGGTTTGATGAAATAATTTGCAAGCTACTTCATGTAGTTTAGGAAATGGATCATGGTTGCAAAAGTACACAAAATTATGTAAATTTTGCATAATTTTAACAACTAAAAGTGGACAAGCATGCAGCATCGAACACAAGAATATTGATAACAAATTTCACCAATGTTGGGCTATGTCTCTAAGTATAGCTTCCAGAGGTGACTACTTTATTATATGTCAATACATGAACATACAAGCTTCAATCTATAAAAATAACATTGTCATTGTGTCCAGAATGCTCAAAAACCCTTGTCTAGGCCCCTCTTGAGCTCAAAAAGGCTAAAAATGAGAAAGTTATGTCTCTTTCTCCAAAAATAACTATAAACTATGGAAAAAAACAAAATCGCTCTCCCAATCATTCAACAAATCTGTTCCATCCAAACTAGTAAGGAGCTGGAGTAGTTGGATAGAGGTCATGGGTTCGACCTACACCTCCCACTATTGTATACATTGGTTTTGTTATAAATATAAAAAAAAAATAGAAATGGGCCCCCGTCCCTGGACCTACACTCTCAATTCCCTACAACATGCATGTGGCATGGGATTTGGGCCTTGGGCACAGGCATGGTACCATGCACACTACCCCCAAATACTTTGCTCACGGTCCATTGTGTATGTCGAAGACCATGGGCCAGGTCAATTGAGCACACCTGAGAGCCTGCTATTTCCTCTAATCGCTCCACCAATGCACATTAAATGGAATTTTTCACCCATAGTGCATCGAGTAGCACCATATCCTGATTAGTCAGTTGGGTGATTTATAAAGTGGAGTTTATGGGGAAAACCCCTTCAAGCTTTTCAGTCTTATAACTGTAGGTTTTAACTCTACACAGGAATTATCTACAAACAAATTCTTAAACAGAAAAATAAACAATGGTGACAACATAAAACAAATATACACAGATATTTTCCCCTGAAACCCAAAACCAAGACTACCAAATTGAATTTGTATTATATTCCTTTCAATGTTACAATACATATATATACAAGCCAAAGCATTCATAAACCAAAATCCATAACCATGGATTAGAACATAACCATAGTTCCCTTGACCATATCTACAAAATACCATGGGAAGAAAACCATCATGCCCAAAACCATGTCTTCCCCCATCCTTAGGTCTGCCCAACTATTTTTGGGTCCAAAAATAAAACCCAGGGTGTTGCACCCAAAACGCATGGAGCTAGCCATGGAAGCAATATAACACGCACCCAACATTCTCCCACTTGTTGTTTTATTTCCACACAGGAGTTCTTAGTCCTTGGTCAAGGCTTGTAATGCCCATTATTTCTCTACACCAAGAAAAATTCTCAGTGTTCACAGACTTCATCAATGCATCTGCAACATTCTTCAAAGTGTCCACCTTTACTAGCAACACCTTTTTTTCCTCAACCATATCCCTCACAAAGTGATATTGAACATCAATGTTCTTTGTCTTTCAATGATAAGAGGGGACATTTTCCAAGAAAATTTCACTTTGGTTGTGACAGTGTATCCTTAGAGCTCATTGTACCAACCCCATACTTGAACACAATATCTACAACCAAAATGCTTCCTTTCTTGCATGAGTTGTTGCCATGTATTTGGCCTCTTTAGTTGAAAGGGCCACTATAGACTATCTCTTACTCATTCAACTCTTCCAAATAGGTTAAACACACACCCACTTGTAGATATTCTCTAATTTAGATCTCCATCCCAATTTTCATCAACAAATCCATGGATGTAACTATGGCCAATCCTGGTCTTCCTTGGTAGCACATACCATAATCATTAGTGCCATGCAAACACTTGAAAACTTGCTTCATTATTTTCCAATGCTCCTTCCATGGTTTTGACATAATCCTACTCAATACTCCCACTACATATGCAATGTCTACTTTAGTACATCCATTGCATACATTAAGCTACCTACCGCACTCGCATATCGAACATGGGACATGTCCTCTTACTCTTCTTGTGTATTGGGACATTGTTCAGCAGATAACTTTACACCTACATGAATAGGAACCTTCACCAGTTTACTATCCTACATATTAAACCTCTGAAGTATTGTCTCATTGTACATTCTTTGGTTTAACCAGAGTGGACTCCTCTTTGCCTGATCTCATTGAATTTCCATGCCCAAAATATAATTTTCAGCACCATGATCCTTCATGTCGAATTTGGAGGACAATTGGGTCTTCAAATCCTAGATAATTTATTTTTCATTTCCAATTAATAACATATCATCCACATACAAGAACAAATAAATAACACAGTAACCAATTAATTTAAAATACACAAAGTGATCCACTTTTCTTCTTGTGAAGCCAAGTCCCTGTGTATATGTATCAAATTTATGATACCACATCCTTGGTGATTGTTTTAACCCATATAGAGACTTTTTTAACCTACATACTAGTTCTTTCTTACCCTTCACTACAAAGCCTTCTAGTTGCTTCATGTATATATCTTATTCCAAATCCCCATGAAGAAATGATTTCTCCACATCCATCTATTCTACCTCAAAATCAAAAGGAGAAGCAACAAATAAAAGTAATATAATAGAAGCTAACTTGGCAATAGGATAAAAAATATCATCGAAATAAATTCCCAGCACCTGGGAATAACCTTTTGCGACCAACCTAGATTTTTATTTATTCACCTTTCCTTTTGAATTCATCTTCTTCTTAAACACCTATTTGATGCCAATGGGTTTCCTTCTAGCTGGCAACTCCACAAGATCCCAAGCCTCATTTTTGTTCAAAAATGCAATTTCATCAACCATGGCCTCTTTCCAAATTTTGCCATACTCTGAATACACTGCCTACCTGACAATTATGGGATCATCATCAATAATAGATAAAGAAAAATTTGAACAAAAAGCATATGGACTATACCTCTATTTCTTCCTTCTCTCTCAAATTAATCTTCTCAAACCTAGAGTGTGTGGCTCTTCCTCTTCTGATTCTTGTGCTGTTGTAGAGTATGATTCTTCCTACTTTAGGCAAACTCTCTCTTTTCAAGTTGCTTTGGTAGGACTTCTTGTTTAATAACAACTTCACCTCTCTAAAAACCACATATTTGTTGTACAAAAACTTCCTTTTTTCTGGGTTCCTAAGCTTATAACCTTTCAAACCATCCTTATATCCAATAAAAATGCACCTTTCAAATTTACAATCCAACTTGGTTCTTTTCTCCTTTGGAATGTGTACATATGCATTTGAGATCATAGCCAAATACCAACAGATGTGAAAGAGAGGGTTTCTTACCATTCCATAACTCATGTGGATTCTTACCCTCCAACGTTGATGAAGGTGATATGTTAACTAGGTAACATGTAGTATGCACTACCTCTGCCCAGAATTCCTTCCCTAATCTAGCACCACTGAGCATCCTTCTTGCCTCTTCCATCATTGTCTTGTTCATTCTTTCTGAAACTCCATTTTGTTGATGTATGTATGGAGTATTCTTATGTCGTGCTATACCACACTTCTTATAGAACTCCTAAAATTCCTTCTTGCAAAAATCCCCGCCATTATCTATCCTCAACACCTTAATCTTATTCTCTGTCTGATTTTCCACCAAAGCCTTAAACTCTTTAAACCTATCAAAGACTTAAAATTTCTTCTTGAGGAAATATATCCAATTATTTCTCTAGAATTCACCTATAAATGAAACATAGTACACAAACTTACCTAGTGATGGAACCAACATAACTCCAAACACATCATTTTGCACAAGCTTTAATATCCCTTTCGCCCTCTTAACACTAGAGGGGAAGCTCACACAATTTTTCTTCCCATATACACAATGTTCACAGAAATCAAAATCTAGACATAAATTAGACATACCTTATACCATACCATTACCATGCAGTGTTTAAAGGCACTTATCTCCAATATGTCCAAGATTTTGATTCCATAACATGGTCTTTTGTCTAGAGACCACTAGATTTTATGCTCCACTTTCAAGAACCACAAAATTGTTGCACCCATAAATAACACTGCTACCTAGAAGCTTGTACAGAGTTCCAATCGAAACTCTCCACATCAATACGAGTTCTCCTTGAACCATATTCATATCTTTATCGAACATTGTTTTTACACCTGCATCATCCATCTTGCTTACACAAATCAAATTTATGGCCAATGCAAGAATATGCAAAACACTAGGAAGTGTTCCAATCCTTCCACCTTGCAACTTCAGCTTGACTTTTCCATGTTAGATAATTATGGCCTTCCTGTCATACCCTAGGTAGACATCACCACCATCATATTTCTCATACTCGTAGAACCACTCCCTATGGGGAGTAAAGTGAAAGGATGCACCTGATACAATAAACCATGCCTCATGATCTACATGTGTACTTAAAGAACAAGTGAAGTACACATCCCCACCTTCATTTGAGGTGGTTTTTCACCTCTGCAGAAGGAGCATCATCATATCCCCTTCATTTCTCAGGAACTTTAGATTTACAATCCTTTTTTTTGTTCCCTTCTTTTCCATGTTTCCAGCATACCTTTACAGGTTTTTCTGGAGATTTAGATCTCCATCTAGATTTAGATCTCCCACTTGAGGACTTATTTTTGTTTCTATTATAGGATTGTCCTCTCATAAAAAAATACATCCCCATTCTAGCTCTCCATAATTTTCCATCTCATATCCTCCAAAGACAAGGATGAGACTATTTCATCAAACTTCAATGTATTTGTATTGCTATCTATTGCAACAACTAGACTATCCCATGAATCTAGTAGAGAACACAAAAAATGATGCACTTATCTTCATCTGAAATTTTAATATCAATAGATAACAACTGACTTACCACAATATTAAAGGCTTTCAGATTCTCTGTCACTGAGTCTCCATCCTTCATCCTCATGTTATAGATCTTTTTCCGTAGGAACAGTTTATTCACCAAAGAAAGACTAGTAAAAATCCATAACTTATCACACAAAGCCTTTGGTGTAGCTTCCCCTGATACATTCAGCAATACTCAATATAAGAGACACAATCATATTTTTCTCTTTGCCTTTTGATCTAGCTTCACCCAATCTTCTATCAACCTTCATGTTAGTATGGAACCAGGATCTACATCAATCCACTGATCTTAGTCCACTAATAAATCCTCCACCTTGAGCTTCCACAACTCAAAAATCTAACCATTAAATTTACCGATCTCTGTCTTTCCACTATTCGCCATCTTCTTTCACTGTAAGAATTGATCCTACAAATTTCCCATTGAATAGCGTCTACCACAGGTCTGAGCAAAACTCCTCAGCAGCAAAGGCATCCCCTTAAAGTTGAAATTTCTTTTATACCAAATGTAGGTTTTAACAATATATATAAACTACCTGCAAACGAACTCTAAAATAGAAATATAAATAATGGCAAGAACATAAAACAAGTATACACAAATATTTTCCCCTAGATCCCAAAACTAGGAACACAAATTGATTTTTCATTATATTCCTTTTAATGTTACAATAAATATATATACATGTTAAAGAATTCATAGATCCTAATCCATCACCCTAGATTATAACATAAACATATTTCCCTTGACCTGATGTATAAAATACCATGGGTCGAAAACCATCATGCCCAAAACCATTTGAAAAACCCATGCACAAAACCATGGGTAGGTTTTCCCGCCATCTATGGGTTCACCCCTATCCTAGTCACGGAAATAATATAACATACAACCAATATTAACACAATTTTTGGTGCTAATTAGTTGGCCATTTCGCAGTCTCTCATAGGGCCACGTGGCACCCTATGATTGGCCTGTGTGGTGGCCTATAATTGGCCCCAATACAATCCCATCCACCAATAACCATTTTTACTCAGAAAGTAATCGAGCGTACAAATCCGTCACTTTATCTATCTCTATCCACCTTGATTCTCTTGGATTGGTACCTTTGAGCCCCACACAAAGATACTCCATATTGCCTCTGCGTGAAGTTCTTACTTGTCAGGAATAGTGTATTCTTACAATTCATTCAAATATTCAAAAGAAAAATCTTCTATAGATGGAATCGTAACATTCTCTTCTTGATCAACAATCATAGGATGTTCATACAATCTCAATTTTTCCACATTCACAACATAATAAATTTGCATGTATTGTGGAAAATCTAACCGAAAGACGTTGTTACCAATATTCTCCAATATTTTGAAAGGACCAAATATGATTGGTTCCATTTTTTTGCCTTAACATTGTAATATTTCCATGTTGATGTACAACGAAAATTGATCTCCTAATTGGAAATCATGATCAACCTGTTTCTTACCATATCTTGCTTTGTACCTGGCTTGGCTTTTCTCCAGATGTTCTTGTACTCTTTGATGAACTAATTGGATTTTTTTAATGAAATTTTTGGCTTTGTTCACATCATTATGTCCATCTATTGCAATTTATTAACCAAATATGAAATCTGTTATGAAACCAGCTCAAGAAAAGATAGAAAAGATAGATCAACGCCTTAGAATAAAGCCTCTTTGAGGGGGAAACCTCCTTTACATTACATAAATGAAAAATTCTTGGATGATACAAATGAAAAAACCTCCTTTCTATATATAGGAGTCTAAGGAGTCACAATATAACCCAGCTGACCTAATAATAATAATATAAAGCCACAAAAATAAAAATAGAGGGATTCTATGGGGCACAGTAATAACAATATGGGGGAAATAGGGGCACAAAAATATTAATAAGGGGCACAACTACCATAGTAATGGGGTAATCACTAGTATTATAGGGACCCAACAATTGCTCCACCAGGTCCCATATCTCATGCCCTAAAAAAGGCCAACCTTCTTTGAAAAATTCAACGATGAATCTGTCCAGGCCAAGGGATTTATTTATAGACAAGGCTTTGACAACTTCTTCCACTTGAGCAAACATGATGGGGTTGAGCAGGGATTCATTTTGGGATGGAGTAACTAGGGTAGGGATTTGGTTCATTATCATCTGAATTGGTCTAGACCTATCATACCCTTCATATTCGAATAGGTCTAAAAGATAGGCTCTGGGTTCCCTTTCGATGTTTTCCTCTCATTCATAGTGCCTTCTCGTGGACCCTTGCAGATGGGTGACACGATTTTGTTGGTAGTGATTAATCATGGACCTGTGGAAGAGCTTAGTATTGTGCTCTCCCTCACGGAGCCATTTGAACCTTGATTTCTCACTTCCAAAGATCTCTTCTTGGGATTTTATTTCCTCCAGCTCTTGAATGAGGAGCCCCTATGCTTCATCTAATTTAGGGGATCAACCATCTCGTATGATTGCCCTTTCTACATCTTCTAGGCGAGATTCCAGTTTGTTCCTTTCCTCCAAAATATTCCCATATTCTTCCCGGCTCCATATTTTTATTTTGATCTTCAACGCCTCGAGTTTCTTTTGGAAGGATTGCATCTTGTTACCCAGTGGATTAACCATAGAGTTCCACTAGGTTTCTAGCTTCTCCATGAACTGAGGATGTCTTATTCAAACGATTTCAAATTGGAAGGTCTTGTGCCAAGGAGAAACCATAGAGGTGATATCCAGATTGACCAAACACTGATCTAAGCCAAGAGAAGGGAAATCTCTATTTCTACTTGAGGGTCCTGAAGGATGCAGTATTCAAATAAGAGGAAGTGATCAAGATGACTAGCCACCTGATCCTTCCCTCCTCTCCTATTTTTCCATGTATGGAGGTCGCGCTTTAGAAGAATGTCCACTAAGTGTAGTTCTTCAATAGCATCATTAAATTTTAAGGATGAAAGATCCAACCTCCTAGAAACTCCTCTTTTTTCATCCACATTATGGATCAAATTCAAATCTTGTTCTATGATCCAACCTTCATTTTCCCATGAATTGCCTAATCCTCATAACTAGGAGAGAAAAAGGGCTTTCTCTTGAGGCTTACGAGGGACATACATCATGGTGAAGATCATCTAGTTTTATGTTCCCACCAGTGTACATGATGTTGACAAAGATAATTGGTATCCAACCCAATCCATGAGAATGGCCTTGTCTAGGTCTCGAAGAATAGCCAGGCCACCCACAATTATGACCGCATCTATGGACATGACCTCATAATTCTTCTAACATGTCTGGATATTCTTTATGAGTTTCTTATCATTCATTTTGGTTTATTGTATGAAGAATATAATAGGCTTGTTCTTAACTATATTTTCCTTCAGGGATTTGATCTTACCTGGGTTGTTGAGGCCCCTAATGTTCTAAGAAATAATATTCATGAGAAACCTCGGGTGGATTTGGGAAAGTAATATTTTGTTTATTCTATTTCTCCTTAATTCAACAACAATTCCCCTACTTTTCACGGGTCACATCTTTGGTCAATTTCCTCCCTTTATTTCCTATCTTCGAGCCATTGGGTTCAATGATGGACAGGGTGAGATGGTTATTATCTTTCCTTGTGCCCCATAGATCTGGATCTTGCTTCCCTAACCTAGCCACCCACTGGGAGTAGAGATGACTGAAGTGCAAGATCTAGCTTTTTGGTATGCCTTTAGCATGTACATCGATCCAAGCTTTGAATATATCCAAGATTTTTTGTTCTTCAGCTCCTATCCTATTATTCTTCTCTTTTACTTCAAAGATATTTCTTGTGTGGGTAAGGACATATTTAACCATTCGATCATCCTCCAAATGTTATGGAATATTAGGTTTGGTTACAATCTTTTCACCTAGGGAGAGGGGATTCTTACCAACTTCCATGGATTGGGAGATCTCGTTTGAAGATGAGGGAATTTCTTCACTGATCTACTCCTACTCAGGGTCCATGTTTGCTACCACATAGAAAGGGTTGATGGGGCTAGGAGCCGATATGGGTTTTTGGTTAATGGTGGCTGAATTGGACTGATATTTCGGGCTCTCTTCAGGCATCTCTTGCAATTGTAGAGGGTCTTAGGGAGGGATTTTTGACCTTGGACGATGTTCTCCAACTTGTTTGAATCCTTTGACATCTCAATTATGAGCGCAAAATCTAGCTTCCTCCACTTTAGTTAGCCAGAAATATCTGAATAAGTGACCATAATCATGGGACCTTCGACACTTGAATGGGTTGTGTTCATAATCTAGAGGCTAGATCTAAGTGGTATCATGATCGATTAACTCGATTGACTATGGCAGAGGTTGTGAGATGTTCATATGAACATAGATCATAGAAAAAGATACATGGAAATTCCTTTTGATGACTGTTAGAGTCGGTCTAGTAGCTCTCCATCAGTGATCAAAGCTCTTTACATTTGCATAGGTACGTGCCTCATCAGTGTCATTTTTTTGCATCCCATTAGGCATGCCATAACCCTGATGGAGGAGCTGGTGTCTTTTTCCCCCTCTTGACATTGTTGGACCAAAGTCATTTCAGTCATTAAACTCTTTCAAGATTGTCTTGTCTTGTCTTGAGGTCAAATTCCTAGGTCTAGGGTTTTGGTCAAGTTTATCTTCAAGGTCATGTCTTTGAAGGTCAATAAATGTTCAGCAAGCCAGAGGGATGATTTTAAAGGTGTTTCTTCGCAAATTTCTATCTTGTACAGTTAATTTTCACCTTGGATTTAAAAACTCTGTTTTTAAAGCCAAGGCCATTTTTCAAATTTTTGTAAAAAGTGATGAAATTTCAAAAAACTTCCAAGGACACCATGTAACCCTGGCTCCCTTGCCAAGATCCCTCAGATGATATCCCTGCAAAAAGAATCGAACAATAGCATTAAATGAGTCAATTCAGGACAAAGGAAACCAAAAAAGTCAAGTTTTTAAAGTGTCAAAGGAAAAACATTATAAAGTGGGTTTGGGCATGAAATTATTTCAAATCAAAGTTATAAAAGCCCAATATCCCTCCATTTACCCTTATTGTGCATCCAAGTCACTTGCAAGAGAGATTGGGTGAGTGATTGAGTGAAGGTTTGAGTGAATTTGGGAGCTGGACAGGCGCGCGACCTGTCAGGCCAGGCACGCGACCCGTCAAGCGCCTTCCACAGTGCATTTTTTCAACGGGCGTAACCCGTCAGAGGCACGCGACCCGTTGGGTGAGGTGTGCGACTCGTCAGCGCCCTCCTTTTGAAATCGACTGCAAATTCACCCAAGGAGCTATCAAATCGCCGATTTGCTTGAGGGTTTTATGCTGTTTGAAAGGTATTCCCCTTGTAATCATTTTTCCCATTCCCTTTTCCTTTCCTTGATATTCCATGTAAATTTCCCTTGCCAAATTGTAAAGAAAACCTAAACCCTACCCCTCTTCCCTAAAAAATAAAAACTCAAGCCTAACCCTACCCCTCATTATGCCCATGTAAACAAATGTATATCATGATGCATATGCAATGATTTTTGCAATGTTTTTCCCTTAAATCCCTGTTTTATATATTTATTCCCATTTTATCTTTAGAAGTGCCCCTCCCCTAACATTCCCCTCATGTTCCTTGTCCCCTTGAAACAGCATATAAATCAGCATTTTACAGGCAGAAACAACAGTACATTTTGGCCACTCTGCTCCTTAAACAATGTCAGAAACTGAAACCTATGAGCAGAGTGATGACCAGGCATCAGCTTCAGAGACTGAGGTATAGAGGAGGCCTCATAAGGGTGGAAAGGGTGGTCATCACAGGAGAGAGGAGCCCACCTCTTTGATAGATTTACAGGCTTGTCCTATGGCAGTCTCATGTTTTCAGTACATGTCTTGCTATGAGTTTTGCGAGAAGATCTCTCGGATTAAGCACCACAGAGAGTTGGCTCGCCTATTTGTTTTACACTTGCATGATGGACATGTCAACCTTTCCAGGGTGGACTTTATTTTGACACCCGAGGTGATTGCACAGGCTACAGGGATACCTAATGTCGGGAAGATATGGAATAAGCGCAAGGTGTTGGACAGTGTTCAGTTTGAGCCTTTTGTTAGACCACCATTCATGAGATAATTGACAGGTGTGTTTCCATTCAGATTTCTCAGGAGTGAGTATGCTCTCATGATGAGGCTCATCATGCTCTATTTTACCTGTGAGGGCAGATTTTCACAAATATATTCGTACCATATCCGCATATTGATGCACTTCACACGGGTACGGATGATGAATATCCATGTTTTCTTCTATCAGAACATTGAGAGGATGGTGTCCATGATGCAGAGGAAAAGCCTGGCACAGCAGTATAGGAGCCTTTACCATTATGGTTTGATTCAGCTTGTAGTATTACATCAGTTGGCTCAGCAAGGCATCTCATGGGAGGAGTTCATCTCTCGTGAACTTTTCACAGCATCACCCCTGCCACATCCTGAGGTTGTTCACGAGGAGGGAAGACCATCTCAG